>JAHWFP010111610.1:146802-186563 GCA_023313725.1 Lithobius niger
TGCATGTGTGTCATATCCATCCAATATCATAATAGCATAAATTCTGTTAATCAAGTCGCAGACTGACGGAATAAAGGCACTAATTTTACTGTGATGAAGACATCGCCAGAAAATATTTGACCTCTTTGGCACCGCTTTCTGAACTTAGTTATACATCTGTGGACCAATTATGCAAAGTTGAATTGATGTATGTGTGCTACTTGGTCAAAAGCTCTTTAAAATCAGAAATTGAACCAAAAATAAATAATGGTGATAATCGACCATTTTGAATTATGGCTACCATTTTGGTGTTATTTATAAATGAATCTATTAGCAGTGTCATGGCAGACCGGAAAGTGAAACCAAAATGACATTATAGGTCACGTAATCGAACCCAATAACCAGCCATGACATCTGCGAGGTAGAAGCTGAAGAGACGTAACTGTGCACAGACCAGAAGTTGCAGATTAGCTTTTGTGTAAATGTGTAAGTGTCACCAAATCTCATGACTGTAATTCTTTTCCACAAATTCATACAAAGGCACAATCATGTTCCGCAATTTGTACCCTAAACAAGTGATTAACAATCTGAAAAGTGACATTCTCATCAGATAACATTAAATTTAGCCTAAGTCATGTTGGGATAATCGTTATATCTTTGGGGATAGTTAACGTGCATTTTAAGACGACGTGTATACAATATTTACACAGCAAGCGATCAACACCTGAGTTACAGAAAATTATTATTAAATGCCAACATATTGTAGACTGTTTTATCTACACATACTTCCGCTGATAATTTGCAACACATCAGAAGGAATTTGCTTGATAACTTCTTTTTTACAATTCATTGGTCAGATACCATTATAACATTATGCAATTGCTTTGCTTCAGGATAACCGTCAATCACTAGTCTTAATATTAGTTGATGAATAGTTGCTAGCTAATGAATAGTGTTGCAGTCAAATTGTTGGTCTGGAAATTATTACATTCATAACATAGCTTCAAAACTTGATGTTCTTTATGTTCAAACCAAATACCATGATAGTTTTAGATAGGCATATTATATTCACAAACATAAGCAGGGTTTTTCGCTCATATTCGGTTATGAAAAGCACAAAAAGTAAGTAAGTCATGACATATCGTCAATGGTTCTATTAACACTTTTGTGAAATTATTACTTCTCGTTGTCATTACAATGCATTTTGTCAAGAACAAATATTTATTGCTCTATCCTTAATGATGGAGGCTGTGATCACTGAGAAGCCACACACATTTTATCAACAGCCAAATTATTAGATATGATTAGCTAATCAGTTCTTTATTGATGTTTCATTACATTTTATGTGATCCTTATTTCCATCACCACGAAATTGTGTTAAAACAACGAGGTAGGTAGCAATTGTACTGATTATCTGAAACACATTAAAAATACGATCTCTACCAGGGTGACAGAAGCACAACCAAATAGTTCGAGTAAAATAAAACATAGCGCTGCAAATGTTCTGCTATTAACTGGTGATTAACTTTTCAATCATCAGTGTTATCTGCAATTACCGACACTTAAAAAAAACATAGGAGCGTGAATTTCTTTTTATATTCCTAAAAGGCTTTATGACTCGCCTGAAACTTTTCGTCCTGTGATAGATCTTTCCTTGTAACATCACTTAAGCACTGTTTTCCAAATATGCCTGTAAATAGTGAAATTCGGTTATTCAATCTTTAAAAAGAGAAAATAAGTAATCCTACTGCTTACGAAAACGAAAATGCTTGTAATCGCATTTTTTAATACAAACTATTTATGAGATCGCTACTCTTAATATAAGACAATCTGACATACCGAAAAGCTTTTTTTAGAGGAGGAAAGCACTCATTCTCCTAACATATGTGAAAAACAGACATTAAGCCAAAATAAGTTTCGATGGGATGTTTACGAAGCATTAAAATAAAAATGCAAGTAACACTAAACATTTGCACTTTAAACAACATCCTATGTCAAACAAAGTTACACCCTTGTTAGTTCAATAAATAAAATTCTTTATTTCTCCTCAACCTCTTCAAATTATTATTTACAATAGTTATCATGTTAAGCTGCAGCACACGATTCCAAGCTTTGAGCGTATTTGCTCATCTTTTTTTTATGATAGATCACTTGCGGGTTGTTGAAGTCACATTTCTGGTTCGTCTGATGACACTTATACTCTAAAGATAGTGTGCACTGAGTGATCAGGGTGCACCAGTTTAGCTTCATGCGACTTGTCTACCGACTGTGTACAGAACGTGTAGTGGTAGTACATATTCCTAGACAGCGTTTGTATCTTTCAGTACACACTACACACATTTCTGAAAATTCAAGATGGCAGCCCGAAATGGTAGCCAAAAAAATATTTATGGCAATTGTAACCAAATGTATGAAGTGTTTGACGAAATTTTTTAGTTTTTGAAATACGACGTAGATATTTGATTTTAAACCAGTTGGAAAAAAAGGCTGTCCTAAATGGCATACAAAAAAACTGTGTGGGTTGTTCTGGTCAAAGGGATCAAATTTTGTTTACGGATTGAGGTCTACAGTTGACAGACAGTTACAGTTACAGTTACAGTTGCAGTCTTTATGTTCATTAACTTTTACCGTGCATAAACTTTAGTGATTATCTGCTAGCAGTGCATTCCACATTTTAACTACTCAGTTGGAGAACACTTATTTACGTCAATCTCCTCGTATTGATGATGCCGAAGTTTAAATTTAGTTCCTCGTTTTATGCTACTAACCCTAGTTGTTGAAAAATTCTGGGGTTAAGTTTTGTATGTCCGTTTAAGATAGTAAGATAGAAATCAGCAGGTAATCGTCTTTGTTCTAGTGAAGTATTTAAGTAGAGAAATCCTATATGAAAGTCTATTATAGAAGGAAAGGTTTTGGTAAATTTTCTCTCGAATGCATCAATTTGTCCAATATCAGAAATTCGACCTCGTTAACTATGTTTGCTTGGCCAACAAAAAGCTTACATTAGCTGACTGAATGGCTGGTTGTAGTCTTGTTTCAGATGTGGATTGGCTAGTGTAAAGTGTACATTTTTCGAATTTTTATTTCTTTTTAAAATTTAAAATTAATTTGTTACGATCGACACCATAACTGGCATAAGTGTACACTATTCCGACTGTTTGCTGCCTCTAACTCTTTATTTTCAGAATTATTGTTTATACTATAATAATGGCTTAGCTGGTTTGTCAAGTTATCGGCTACTGTTGTACTGGTAAGCAATTTGACCGTAGCTAGAAGAATATCAGCTGCATTACAGATTAAAAATACCGATGATTCATAGGAGTCACTTATGAAAACGAACCTGTAAGCATTTAAGGAAAACAAATAGCGTGAAACGCTATAATCACATGAGATGCGCAAAGGCCTCTTTAATAGCTGTAGCCAGAGTATGCAACTGCTTGTGGCGAATGTGAATATAGATTAATTTTTGTAGCAATGGAGAAGGTGATAGTAATGTTCGAGACAGTGCTAAATTCAGCACAGAAAAGTAATATGCACACAAACTCACAACAACGGTAAAAAGGAAACAATGAAAAGGTCAGCAATATGAATGGTAATCACAAAAAGAATTGAATCAAATAGTTGAAATTGTATTGCGCTATTGTTGCCAAATCCAGTTTCTGGAAATATAAGTATTAAAGCGATTGTTGTGGTTAGCAATGCACTCATCAGATTGAAAACAAACTGCAACCAAATAAATTTCAAATGAAACTGTAATACCCAAAATTCATCATTTAGTAAGTCATCATTTTTGCATAAGAGATTGAGGATCCTGGAAAACCTCTTTTCATTAAAAAAAACAAAAAATATGCATAAACGAAATATTAGAAACCCAGGCAATTTGAAACATGAGCATTATAATATTGTCAGTATTATTTTCACTCCTTAGTCGCTGAAGACACGAACTTGCGACATACAAAACTAAGAGTTGAAATAAAAGTTTGTAGAAATGAGAAACAATTGTGAAACAATTATTGCTACTCGTGTCTTGGCTACATTTTGGAGGACCAAAGTTCCATGATATTAATCCACAAATCTTTCCAAAAAGAATGACTTTTCGACCTGCAACTGATTGAGTCAGACCAGACCCTTGGCTGGCATGAAATGGTTTAACCCGGACTCTTGTAGGCTCTACATGATATACTTGATATACTTCATTCATGTGTTGTGGCCCAGATTCATACTAACAAACCAGTCCATAACCAAATCACAATCATGATGCCTTTATCGATAAGGATACTTGTTCACTAGCATAAAGATAACTCAATAAACCCGTTGTTAAGGTAACAACCATGACAAGGACTCAGGACTCCATTAAACCGAATGTGCTCAATTACAGGCAATGGAAAGGGGGAAGATAAATCAATACGTTTATAAGGCTCAACGAAGGAGAAATAAATGGACATAAATTGCTGTATGTAATGGCAAATTGGAAATAAAGTGTGAGCAAACATCTACAATAGAAATAACATAAAACATACGCCAGCTTTATTCACTTACTTTTCATTCTTAACTTAGGGTGGATCAGGGCCTTCTTGACTCGCAGACCCCGATATTGGGTGGTTGAGTTAGTCTCTTCGCCTCTTTTTGAGGTCGTCAGCAGCATACCCCACGATTCGGTCATTGCACACTCCTTTTCATTCTTTACTTTAACGACCCTGTCTTGCTACTCTGAGATATGTGAGCAGAGCAAATTTGCCAATTACCTACACAGCCATGCCTCTATTTTTAATACTTCCAGTATGGACATCTACAGGGTAAGGTAAAAGGAATCCTCAATTCGCAGATTGATTGGCATCTGCAAATTGTATATACTAATAAGCCGTCATGTTCTAAAAATAACGTAGTACAGTAAGCCACCGTTACGAGAGTACGTTTCATTCAAGTCTCATTACCCGGATTCCAACCAGCTAACCAGTCATTCACCAGATCACTTGTACAGTGGCATAAAGATATTGCACTGGACCCACTATTGTCAGATTCGACCAAATGTGCTTGGTCATAGACAATAGAGAGAGAATGCAAATCAATATTCACTCATTTGGCTCAAGCAAGAAGAATTAAATAGGCTAACTATTTTTTACCTAGGCTTATGAATAAACTACCTGTACATATTTTGCTAGTAACTAAATATAGTAAACCTAAATGTAAACTTTTAGATTGGCTAATTCTCAGTTAATGCCCTGTTGTTTTGTTTTCAACTTTTCTGCACTTTCTTTTAATTACATATTTTAGTGTTTAAAATTTTCATTTTTTTACATGTATTTGCCTGTAATACCTTTTCTTTCTAAAATGTACTAGGAAGTGCAATTTTGGTAACCAGTCATCATCCAAAAATGAAATTTTTCGCTTCTTGATGGCTGTTTTGTGTTTTCTTAATAAAAAAAGATCAAACCAAAGAAACTAAATTTCAATTTGTGTAGCATTATACTGAGTATTAAAAGGGCCAAGACTCTTATTAACAATTATTTTAAGGTGGTTACAATATTCTTTTTGCTGTTATTCTTGCTGAGAGAAGAAAAAATTACCAGGTATGAGTATTAAAAAATGCTGAAGCATATAAAATACGGATGTAAGCCCTAACATCTAAAATCACTAAAGTAAAAGATACACGGAAAGACATGTAAGCCATCAGCATCACACTGATACATGTAAAAGAACCTCCAGCTTGATTTTTTGGGCGCTGCAGATTCTTTTACACGTATTAGTGTGACGTTGTATCTGTTCCTTTAGGGCTTTAATTTTTTAAGGCTTGCATCAGTTTTTTTATATGCTTAAGTGTATATTTAATACTGATATGATTTGGGTTTTGGATTATTTCAGACTTATCATTTTGAAGTGGATAACAATGAGACAAAATTGTCGTATGATAGTTATTTTATTTATGGTTTATTTTTGGTTCAGTAATTTTTTAGTGTTTTTGATTCACCATATTTTACAGTAATTTAAGAGACTAAAAGTTACGCACAGTTGGGTTGCAAAATTAATAAACCGCAGTTTAAGGTGAAATTGAGTAAATACCCCACTTATCTAAGTGACAAACCCCCAAAACAATAGAATAATATTATTGACATACATTACTGGTCAAATCTGTAAAGCCGATTTCTGACAAATTTCTAACAAGACGAAAATGTAGTACCATCATAAAAACGACAAACCTATTAAGAACGATTAGCAAACACAAGTGAACCACTGGTTATCGTAACCTGTATTGTTAATTTATTGACGTATTGATTAAGTAACTCACTCTTTCGTCAGCAATTAAGTGATTGAAACCTTTTTAGGTGGACGGCTTTCAATATTACTGTAACTGCTTCAAATGGTTAAAGCAAACTTGTAGAATCGATATTCAGTACGCTACAAGGGCAGAAATGGGAATATAGTTACTAGTGGAAAAAACAGAAATGAACTATTCCACTCAAAGGCTACGAGTTACGAATTGGATATCTAAATAGTTTTGTAGAGGTAGGAACCACAGGGCTCTCATATCCATTTCTAATTATATCATGATTATGTATTGATTGAGTTGTTTCTACAACCAAGTGACTCTCATCAAACTGCATCAAACATTAAATATATATATATATCGTTTTGTAAAGTTTTTGCTAAGTTTTTAGTATTGTTGCTCCCCACTAATACTACCGAACGACAACAGACCTTGTTCCTCAAATGTCTTCAAGTTATGCCAACCAATCATCATCTTAAGTCAAGAATAGATTAATGTCATGTTACTTCCGTGGTTCGTGGTTTTGTGGTTTCCGTGGTTTGGTGTTTTCCATCCTGGTCATAAATGGCATACATATGACAATTGAAGGTTTTTTTTTATAAGACTACAAAGTAGCTTTGCTTTCTTGGCTGGATTTTTGACCATTATATAAAATTAACAGGCAGCCTGATTAAAGATAATATAGTAACAATGTTTCTGTGGGAATGCTAATATTACAATATGGATTTTATTTATGTTATCCATTTATGCTTCGTTGTCAGCAGATACCTAAATGTTGTTGCGCGAAAGGCAACGTTTGTATAAACAGAGACATTTGCTAACCGAATATATAAAAAAGTACATTTTGAATGATTGTAATGATGAATTTTAGCATTTCATACCACTTCGTTATACCTAATCATCCTGCATAGCTCATCGCAGTAATCATGGTGGATTCCTTACTATTTTATAAGTAGTGTGTTCAGTACTAGTGGGAGTAACGAGGATCTACACCATTGGTCACTCAGCTGAATATCTCACTAAATGGGGAAATGTTTGCTTAATGTAGTTAGCATTTAATATTTTTTTAGTTTATTATGGTGCAAGAAAAAGTACCACGTGAAGTACTAACTTGTACTTGTGTATGTGGCACTGGTTACAATTATTTATAATTACATGGCAATCAACAAATTGTATAACAAAATTAATTAGTTGGTCACAATTTAATCAAAAAGTCAAAAACAGAAAAAAATAATAATAACTTCATAAAGAATTAAGTAAATGTTAACAGTGAAAAACAAAGCCTTCATTTCGGCCAAAAACAAAATCAGTGCAAATTACAAATAAACATATTTTTAACAATAACATGACAATCAGGACATATCATTACAAACAGTATTAGTTAACACACCACCGACCATTTAGCCTAAAAAAAATAAAGAAAAAAGTCCAGGTGACCATTGTAATAGCCAAGTTTTTAGCTGTTGTTTTAATAGGTTATACCTGTCTGCAAAAAAAAGTGGTTTTAGTAATTGATTAAAAATCTCAGGTATATAGTAATCACTATTTCTTCTTCCATAATTATTTCTTATCATTGGTAACTTTAACTGAAGAGTGTTTCTACGATTCTATAATACTTTTCTGTCCAAAGAATTAAACATAGGAAAAATTTTTTTAAGAAGAACTACATAATTTCTAAGCATAATAACGTCTAATATACCATGCTTTTTATACAAATCTGGAGTCCTGATGTTTTCATCGGTTTTAAACAAAATTTTAACTATTTTATTTTGTATCTTTTGAATTCTTTTTATTTGTATTCCGCAGCAAAACCATAATTTTCGATGCCATACGTGAGGTGTGATTCAATCCATGCATAATATATTATTTTCCTGTTTTTTAAGTTAAGTATTTTTTAAAAAATAATATAGCTTTGGCATAATGCTCCTAATTGTCCTAATAAGTAAGTCAATGTGCTGCTTGTATTTCCAGTTTGAATCAATGGTTACACCTAGATATTTTGCTTCTTTCACCTCTTTTATGACATGACATTCAGTCATGGTGTTCAAAAGTATATGTTTGTCCTGGTTTTTCACCATGTGAGGAGTTTTAATATTCATAAAACATTTTTTTCTTCACTAATAAATACATCATTTAATTTACACCAATTACCTATATGGTCAAACTGCATTTGAAGGCTTTCCATCATTAAATCATAGTTTACGTGAATGGATAGCAAAAATATATCATCAGCAAAAATTTGTATATTGGTCTGTTCTATTGAATAGTCTATGTCATTAATGTATAATAAAAACAGAATCGGTCCTAAAATTGATCCTTGTGGTACACCATCGTCACAAATTAATTCGTCACTCATGTGTGAATCAATTTCAACGTAGCTTGTTCTATTAAATAAGTAGCTAGACAGTATATTCAAAATTTTCCCTCTGAATCCTAAAACTTCCATTTTTTTGTACTAACAGTTTTCTATTTATGGTGTCAAAACCTTTCTGCAAATCAATCAATATAACACCTACATGTTTACCTTCATTTAGTGCTTTTGTCAGTTTGTCGTTTAACAGTTTTAAGGATTCAGTTGCACCCTTATTTTTCTGAAACCCAAATGAGCAGCAACTGTGTTTATTTTTCGGTTTTGTAAATCAGTATTCAAAATGTGTGTCCATAATGGCTTTAATCGTTTATCCACTTAACAACCTGTTTCAAAAGGACACACCTTGGTTGTGGAGAGACTTTTGTGAGAAAGCATTTTAAAAATTAAAGTTTGTTTTTTTTGAATGGCAGAAAGCTTGCTTATTACAATGACAAGTTACCACTGAAGCTAAAGGGCGATGGATCGCCCAATAAGGTGGGAGCAGAACTTTTGCACGTTTTTTTTCAGAATGGAGAAGAATGGCCTATCGCTTTTGCCTCTCCAACCTTAACTTCAGTAGAGCGGGTCTATCCTCAAATAGATTGGGAAGCTCTAAGCATAATTTTTGGTATAAAAGGTTTCACCAGTATGTGTATGGTCGTCCACTTTAACTTGGATTTTTAACCCAATTAAAGCTGTACCTGTAATGGCTGCAGCACGCATACAAAGATGGGCATTGTTCTTAATGGTTATGTTTATGATATAGAACATACTAAAGGTTCTGTAAATGTAAAAGCAGATACTTTATATAGTTGCCATTGAACTGTAGTAAGCAAACAGAAATTGTGAAAGGCACCATTCGGGTCATGATTTTGAAACAAATTGATTATATTTCTTTTTGCCTTGGCAGCTAGAAACCTGTACTAAGCAGCACCCGATTCTTTCAAAAACATTGTTGTATACCAGGTTGGGTTGGCCGGAAAAAGAAAAGATTAGCTTAGAATTAAAATCTTTTGAAAGTAGAAAGAATAAAATAAATATTGACCAAAATTGTTTATTTTGGGTGAGCTGGGATGTAATCCCTAAGGTATTAAGAATGCAAATCCTCAAAGAACTGCATCTTGAGCACAGCCAAATTGACCGTATGAAAGCTTTGGCTCGCTGTCATGTTTGTTGGTTTAAGTTAGACCAAGAACATTTACTAAATTCAAGTGACAGTTGCCAACAACACAGAGAAGAGAATAAACAAACTCCCAAGTCAGTGTGGCCTTGGCCTCGTGCATGTTGGGACAGGTTGCACGCAGATTTTTGTGAAATTAAGGGAAGAATGTATCAAGTTATGTATCAAATGACCAAAAACTTTCTGTATGAATTCTACTACTGCCGAGAGCACCATTAAAGTCTTGCGAAATTTATTCGTCAGTGGGGGCTACCCTTGGTTTCCATTTCCGACAACTAGCCTCAGTGGTCCAATGTCGAATTTGCTTCGTTTATGAAAAATAATGGAATTGAACACATTACTGGTGCCCCGTTTAATCCTTCCACCAAATGGTTAGAAGAAAACCTAGTACGTAACTGTAAGCGTTCAGTAAAAACTGAATTGAGTTCAGGTGCTTCGTACGAGCAACTGCTGGCTAGATTCCTACTCGGGCAATGCTTTACGCCGCATCCAAGGACAGGAGAGAAGCCATGCGTCGTATTGGATGGGAGATTTCTACGAACCACTTTAGACCTATTAAAACCAAATTTACGTAGGACTGTTGAAAAGCAGCAGTTCTCACAAATTAAACCATTCGTTCATAAACCAAGAAAACCAAAGTTTCTACCTGGAAATGTTGTCTGGGCTAGAGACTTTCGACCTCGTGCTCGGCATAACTGGCTAAAATGTACTGTAGTCACTTCTAAAAGTCATGTGATTTACAGGGTCGTGCCTTGCTACTCTCCTTGCGAACAGTGATGCCACCAATTATCACAGTTGAAGTTAGCCATTTCAACGCTAATGCCATTTGAGAAAGTGAGGGTTCTCTTGTATCGGAGCTTGGGGTCTCTGCACACGCTCATCATTCCCTACCTTTTTGATTCAAATGACAGCACTTTTTCAAATGATTTAAGGTTTCCTTCCAAAAGAAGCTTAGGAATGAGTTTTCCTCCTAAAATGCCAGTGACACCTAGAGTCTTCAAAGGTCACAGCAAGGGTTCAGACATCATTACTCACCTTCAACACAGAAAGGAACCAGGTCTCCACCTGGCTCAACTAGGGAGCATCAATCACCTATGATGGTTGCTACTCTCATGCAAAAATTGCTCTCCTGCTCTCCTGTTGTGGGAGGCACGTCATGTTCTCCTCGTGTAGTGGGAGGCACAACATGTTCTCCGCCTGTTGTGGTAGGCTCATCAGCTCCCAGCTCCCAGCTCACCACTACAAGAGAAGACAACAATCTAGTTCGCCACCACTGGTTGAACCTGCACAATATCTAACACGGTCAAAAAGAATTCGTAAGGTCCCACAGAGGCTGGATCTGTGAGACTACCATCTTTTCAGTTTTCCTAATTGTTTTCCTTGAAGACAAGTTTTTTTAATCAAAGTTTTTCTGTATATTTTTTCGTTTTAACATTAAACAAAATAAATCTTTGCTATTTACAATATTTACAACGGACAAAAAAATTATTTTGTTTAATGTTAAAACGGAAAAATATATTTTGAATCTGTTAACGGAAAAAAATGACTGTTGTTATTAGCACGTAAAAATGATCTTTCCACAACTAGAAGAAACTGTAAAGTGTGGAAAGAGTTTTTTTAGGGGTAGACTGTGGTGTCTTACCTCGCCCCTGGATGGAGCTACCATCCCGACCAAATGTACGATGCTTGCTTGTCAACTGATCTCATAACAATAAAAGTGTATGCCACTGACAAGCCAAGGTCAGTCAAATAGTAATCCGTGCCTGGAGTCCTTCTCTCTGAATAGTTGCTATATGCTTAGCGTGATTTACTACAATAATAATAATAAAAGACTTTCTTTTCACCATTTACATGAGCAAAATGGACATAAAAGGATCGGGGTGGACCACTAACAGCACACCAATTTAAAAAATAACTTAAGCAAATTGGCATTAGCAAATCCACATCAAAATTTAAAAAAGATTTCAAAACTTCTTGTGGACGAAAAGGGATTAAAAAGGAAGAAATCTGGAATAAAGATGAATGGGGGTAGCTGGCCTCAAGAGCAGTTTTCAGGGCGCAATAAGTGTGCCTTTTAATCATATGTATTAGGTTTTTTTGCAGAAGGTATGTAACGACGGTGCCGAAACAATGTCATTTGGGAGCGACTTCCAAACTGGAAACACTCTCAGACCATAAAATACTCTCCTGCAATTCAGGAAGAATTGTATTATTAGCATTTGTGTATACATACACTTGTATAAGAAATGTTTTATTAGCTGTAAGTATTTGTCGACACAAATAAGTCTTGAATAACTTCGTGTTGCCTTCATACCAAATAAAAAATAACTAAATAAAAGAAAAGGTTATACATGGGATTTACGAGCCTAAGGTGATTTCCCCGTGTGGTCTCAGTACTAAAATCAAGGAGCGGTAAATCGACCTGGAGTAAACAGTGAATAATTTTGAAAGTAAGGATGAAATCAACTTTCAGACATCTACATGCGAGTGTGTCGAGTTTGAGTACTTTCAGTCGCTCGTAATAATGTTTCATACGTAGTCCAGGAAATCCGTTTGTGTATCTCCGCTGGAACGCTTCAATTTTGTCGATGGCTTTCAAAAGTCTTGGTGACCAGATTTAGCTTGCGTACTTCAGAACTGGGCGGACATAGACTCTAAAGGCCAAAAGTTTGGTTTCAGAGTTCCCCGAATTACAGCAGCATTGAACAATTGCAGCCCTGCGATTGGCCATAACAGCGATGTGGTCACAATGTGTAGTAAATTTGAGGTTATTCTGAAACCAGACACCGAGGTCCTTAGAGCATATTATTATGACCTCCAAGCTTATAGTCTCAAGACTACAGTTAAAATCATCAGTTTTTTTCCCAAGGAAAAACCACGACATGTTGAAGTAGAAACAGGTAATTGCCAGGTTTTTGACCATACAGAAATGGTATCAGTATTAGGTTAGAGTCGAAGGCAGTCATCATTAGTGATTCTCGGTGAGTGTAGTTTCAAGACGTCAGCGAATTTAACTTGAGAAATCGTGAAAATTGAGCTGGTCAAGTCACTAAAAAAAAGACAAAAAGCAATGGTTCCAGAACCGACCCTTGGGGAGCACCACGAATGACTGGTGACGAATTGGAAAGAACTAGGTCCACAATTGTTCGCCGAGTATGGCCAGAAATGAAGGCTTCAATCCACTGGATAAGGTTTCCTCCAAAACCACATCTCTAAGTTTGAAAATTAATTTATAATGTATGACACATTCGAAGGCCTTTTAAAATTGAATAGTATAATGTCTGTTTGGATCCCCTGGTCACGTGCCTCAGACCATTTCTCAAGTGCAACCAAAAGTTGGTGTACCGAAGAACTACCAGGCATAAACCCAAACTGGTCATCATGTGCGATTCTAAATTTATTGATGTGGAGCATCATACCTGTGTGTAAGTGTATTATAGAATTCATAAGTTTATCTGGCACTGTTTTAGTGAGATCGGTCAGTAATTGGCTAGGTCAGTGGGGTTCCCCTTTTTGAAAATAGGAACCACAATTGCAGTTTTCCAACATGAAGGAAGGATTCCTGTAGTTAATGAAAGAAAAAAAAAGGTGTTAGAAGGCATCGGCAACTTGGTCACCAATTTGTTTGTAGCAAAATGCAGAGAAGGCACCCGGACCAATTGATTTGCTCGGTTTCATATGAGAGATAGCTTTCTTAATATGATTGGAGCGGAGCTCCGTTTATGAATGCACTCAAATGGGACCTTTGTAATCACATCACGAAATAACCAGTGCATCAATTAAAGCCAGATTTTGGTAATTGATAGTGGTACACCTAGAAATGGTTTGTACAAAAAAAATACGGAATCGGACATGTCGTTGAGGAATAATGAAGGTGGCCAAAATGAGCTATAAGCCAACATTGTTATGCCAAAAGCCAAGATTAGTATACCAAAAGCCAAAAGCCATGGTTGGCATGACGGTATTGTTTATCATGCAAAGTTTATTTTGGCAGGTCAAAGTTTTTTTCTTTCTGATTAGTTTTCCTGATCAAACTGTGACGTTATAAGCAGTTTTCAGATAATTGGTTATAAACCAAATTGAAGATATTTTTACTTCTCGACGACCAATTTTGACGTTTGACTACACGATTTTAACGGTGTTTTCACCAGCTTTACAATGATCTTAACCCCAAGCCGCTGTCTTTTATTGTTTAGAAAGTACAAGGCAAAATGTTAAAGGGACCTAAAACCTTCCGGTATGCCATGCGACACGTTGAGAATAGCGTTTGCAACATTTACACAGTATTTGTCACAAAATCATCTCGCACGAAGGAAAAAACAAGAAAATGAATGTGTGGGCAACATTTACATAGGTTTGAACTATTGTTGCTAAATCTAGTCATACAGGAATGCCAACATGGATGCGTATTCCTTTAATTTTACTGGGGTTTTTATGGTTTAAAATGATTTTAGCTTATGCAATATTATTTTAAACCAATTTGATTTTAATAATTGTGTATCAAGCTGTGTAACTAGTCACCTTAGTAGTCTTTCCTTGGTTGAATATATAACTACTTTCAAAGGCCGAACCTTTTATAAAAATTGATGATTTCCTTATACCAGTTTTTATTTTAGGTGGATTATAACGACATCATATGCTCATTTCACGGATGTTCGAGCATTCTGAATTTGGAAATAAATGATTGGAAGAGGGAAGCGGGAATCCCAGCCAAACAGCAAAGAAAAGCGGAGCCTGATCTATTATTTTGACAGTGGAAGTAATGGTTTCTTGATTTGTTTGTTTGTCTGTTCGTTTAAAGTGATGCATCATGCAATAACGACTAGATAACTTAAAACTTGATTTTTCTTATTGATAGTGGTACACCCCAAGGTGGTTTGTGGTTTTTTTTTAAATCAGACCTTTTGTTGAGTAACGAGGCCATCCATTGCTACAAAAGCAAATGTACCAAGAAGTAAGATGCGAAGAGCAACTGAAAAGATGAATCACAACGCAGTCTCAAATGCACTCTCAAATAACTGCCTGTGCCGTGTGGCTAATGTATCATTCGTTCATTCGTTTATTTAATGGTTTGTCAGTTTGTTGGCGTGTTTGTTGGGTCATTTGTTGGTATGTTTGGTGGTTTTTGTTTGTTTGTCGATTTCTTCATGTGTTAGTTTATTGGTTTGTTTGTTGGTTTTTTTGTTGGTTGGTTTGTTGCTTTTGTGTGTGTTGGTTTGATTGTTTGTTTGTTGGTTTGTTTGTTGATTTGTTTTTTCATTTGTTGGTATGTTCGTTTGTCTGTTGGTTTTTTTGTGTGTTTGTTTGTTGGTTGGTTGGTTGGTTTGTTTGTTCGTTTGTTGGTTTTTGGTTTGTTTGATGGTTGGTTTGTTTGTTGGTTGGTTGCTTCACTTCGCTCCATTTGTAACCAATGTGTAACCTATGACAGTGTAACCTATGACGCCCTAGTGTTAAAAGTGGTTGGTGGACACTTTATATATTTATTGTTTGCATATTATGTATCCTTAACATTAATTACAACAATTGTTTAATGCAGGCTGCTCTCGGTTGGAAATCCTTCCACAAAATACGACGAAAAAACTTAACTCGCTGTGAAGAATTTCAAGTGCTTTAATAAACTCTACATTTGTTACTATCCAACCATGGTAAAAATACAACAGTAGGTGTTAATGTTTAACTATTTGTTTATTTAGGTACTTATATTGATGGATAAGGTGAGCCAGTGCCCAGTCGAAATAAATGCTGTTGGTGGTCTGTTTCTGTTACATAGGACTACATTTAAAACGGTACAAATAATAGTTATTCTATTTATCTATTTATTTATTCACTGTAACTGTGTTCTAATTTATAATTTTTTTTTCTAGATCATTACTACTATACTTACTTAACGTTAAAGTAATTTTACAATTCTAAGAGGGTGACAACAATGGCTGTAGTTTTGTTGGCAATAAAATAGAGTCAGCCAATGTCAATTATCAGTGCCGTATGTTTTTCCATATATACCTAGCATTGTAAATTGTACTATTTTTCTATTGTTTTCCCTTCCATGTGTTAGATTATCAACAATCCTTGTATTTTTAACAAATGAAATACGTAATCACATACCAGATTGCGTGTTTTTCATAATCATTTCTGATAGCACAAAACTACACGAGAATACTTACAATGAACTCGTGGTAACGAATTTGTAATCCTCTTTTCACTGTACATGTAAGTTCTAAAAAAACCTTTCAGTATAATTAGTGAGTTTTGAAAATCATTTTGTCTGAGTTAAACTAATAAATGTATTATGAACCATATTAAACATTTTTGAAGGAGAAACGATGCGGTAAAGGGTGGGAGAAACCCAGTAAACCACCAACAATTTTGGAGGGCTGATACAATGAGCAGAACAGGCCAGATTAAAGCCATAGCCACTGAAGGAGAATGTTATTATCTCCCAATGCCCTGTCTTAGACTAGCAATGACTTGCAATGGTTGCCTATCCAGTTATCGACTAGATAATATCCTTCAAGCATCTAGGCTGAAATCTACCACCACTAAGCCGTGGTGCTCTCAAAGTCAATGTGTTCATTTAAAATAATTTTTTTCTTGCATTTGCTTATTTTCTGATTTAAATAAATCGTTTTGTGCGAAAGAAAAGTGTAAATTCAAACACAACTGTCGGCAGACGCCCATTTCGTTTTTCATTACATATGCGACTGAGTATTTTTATAAGGGTTAGTGTGTTCACACACAAATTAGCACATAAGTCATAAATGGCTAGATTCTGTTCCCTTCACATCTAACCATCAATAAGTCCTAGATATGCATAAATTATTTTGCAACAATGATCCACTATCGGCCTGGAGAGATCAGCACAGTTTATGGATGTTTCCCAAGGCTGTCTTTGTCAAGAAAATGTTAAAAAACCTGATAGCGGATTCACCTATTGGTAATTCTACAAGCACCACTATTGAGCCACATGTACAGACTCCCAAACACCTTGGCCACCAGGACATCTACAAATTTTGGAAAACTCAACAAACAATTGAATCTGTGGTTCCAGCAAGACCTTGCCTTCGCCAGCATGATCTGGTAAACGACCCTACTTTCTCCATCCGTCTTTCCAGCAAAAGCATTGTTGTAATCCGCCGAACCATGGTTTCATTAAAAAAATAGGTAAATGAAGGCACCTGTCAGTCTTCAGCTGTAGACCACGAAGAAGAGGATGGTGTACAAATAAAAAAAATTGAATTAATTTTTCCTCGTTTGAATTGCTTGAGTTTACACAATTTTCCTATTATATTAATTGACCGAGCGAGAGAGTTCTCAACAGAATTTGGATTTTAAGACTGTTTGTCTTTGTTTTTTTTTTGTTTGGGAAATGTTAACGTTTGAAGTAATATTGTTGAATTTCCACGTCAAGGGAGTTTTGCGTATGAAACTTAAAAGTTTGAAGAATAAAATCCTACTTAATATATTTTCGAAGGTATTTGCATTTTCTGCCACATATTTCGTGTTTTTCATTGGACGTTAGACGATTTTTAGACGATGTGGCAAAAGACCCCAAAGTATAAGGCTAGTGACCACGAGCTCTACCTAAAGAGCACAAAAGTATTTGATGTAATGTACCATACAAAAAGCTCTCATAATGAGAATGATGCAAAACAAAATTACAAATGATAAAGAAACACACTATTACGGTAATTTAGTCAAAGTTTTGCAACAATGCAGCGGCGTCTTTTATTATTTATATTCATGTCGTTGAAGATGCCATGCTCATAGCCATATTGAAGAGTTGCCATGTAAATGTGAGTTATGTGGCAAGGCATACAAGAATAAATCGAATTTTACAAGATACGTTCGTGTTCTCTGTATGTAAAAACCGTCCGAAGGTAAAGAGTAGCTAGTAATAATAAGAGCTGAGAGAATCTTCTTGAATGTGAAAAGTGTGGAAAAGCATTAGTGCAACAATCGAATTTAACTAAGCACGCTATTTGATATATACAATGAACACAACCAAGTGAATAAGAAAGATGTGAAGGTGAATGTAAAACTGAACCCTGGGCATAAATAATATAAGCAATTATTATTATTACCTTATCAAAGTTACAGTTTTTTAGAACTTAATTGCACATCTTGTTTCGATTTACTGTACGTAATATGACTAAATTAAATTAAACTGTAAAATTGCTGAAAATGTTTAAAGCAATAAACTGTTGTGTTTAACCTGCCTCAAGGTGACATTATCCCACAGCCTATTCAATAACGCCATCATTCAGGAAATGGAATGTTTCGTCGACTCATTTCCTTCCCTCGTTTAAGTGTGTATCCTGTAACAGTTTATTACAGATCCACACCCTTAAAAAAAACTATATACAATAAAGATGTGCATTTTGTCTTCAGTGTGAAATTTATGAGGAGAAAAATGGAAAAAAATAAAAAAATTAATTTTGTGTCTCTCGTTTCAAAGAATAAAGTAAAATATTTCACACATAATCTTACTAACAGCAACGAATGAACATGTTTCGTCTTCTCCAAATAACAATAACAATTTATATTCGACCGGCGTGTATTGAACTTTTATGGTAAATTCATTTCACATGCTTCTTTGCTAACAGGGTATTGATTACCCGCACCGTTTAGCTGATCACTAGAAATACCAAAGGTGTTAGGCAGACCAACAAAAAAGGGTAGATAGGTAGGTTGAAAATAGAATGAAGCTAATGGTGGTAGCATTCCAATAGTTAAGACAGTAAATTTTGTTATAAACATTGTGCACTGATAAAAAAGTTTGAGGGCAGTTAATGTAACGCAACTAGCCTAAATATATCTTTATATAACTAGCTTGTAGCAATACCAGTGCAAAGGAACTAATCTCTAAAATATCTTTGATGACTAGATATATATCAATATTAGTTTAGGAGCACATAAAACGATTCCGACGGGAAAGTGTACCTTACCACAATGTGCCTTAGTATTAATGTGATGTCCTGTAGCATGATGTGGGGCAGGTACAGGGCAGTTTCGGTTTCGACTGATGAGATGGAATATTATAAAGATTGAGGGTAGTTTTGAATTGAGTATTTTTTTTTAATTTAATTTAAAGCAAATACGTCATGTAGGAGGACCTGACCATATATATTTACTAGTTGGTAGAAGACGTATTATTATATTTAGGCATCTGGATAGACCCAACAAATGTGGTAGGCTAGTACACTATTGAAGGTGCGCCGACCCACTGATCTCTAAATGGTAATGTACACTTATAAAAGAAATAATTATGATGTGTAGACGTTACGACCACATATTTTTATTTTTTTTTATTTTTTATTTTATTTTGACGAGCCTTACATCAGCCGAAGCAATTTATGCTTGTATGGTTGAACCGGCTCAATTTTCAAGATTACCAGAATTTTTTTAGGGTAGAAGATATCCGGTAAAGGGAGGTGCCAGCACGGGGAGTCGATCCGGAAAACCTCCAATCATCATCGGGGCCGAAAGATTGTCCAGAATTAACCAGAATACATCCCATAGCCACTGAAGAGCATGGTACCCTCTCACGCTACCCTGGCTGGCTTTAAAAAAAAGAAAGCGTTTGGATATTATTTAGGCTTACTTTGTTGGTTTGCATTGCTTAGCCAATACTTCACATAAATTGTTTCTTTGTCATATACCTACTTTGGTTTGTGGTACTGTACACTGTTGCATCGGCCTAAATTCGGATACACAGTTGCTGCCAGTCGAAGTTGAGCTGAAGGGAATATACAGTAGGCACCATGGTTTAAGTAACACCGAGTTCCATGTGAGGCTGAAGAATAGTGGGTTATCTGGCCTCGAATAAGGAATAGTGGAAGATGAGGAGCGATGACGAGTTAAGGAACAAGTGATTGCTTAATACTTTTAGTTAAAGTCAGCATAGACGCAACATTACACATCTTACTCTTTTTAAACTCGACTTTAGTTTCTAGTCAACTTGAATTGGTGATTAAAGCGGTCTGTCGTACAAAATACATGTCATGTGATCAAACCTGGTCCGAAGCACCGATAAATATGTAGGAGTTATTAGCTTAAAGTAGGTAAGCACTACTTTCCATTGTGTTGTTCCTTAGATATAACGATATGTAACAATTAAAAGGTAAGGAGATAATTATAAATTCAGCAAATTGCTGAGTTTTTACGGGGTTTGCTTGATGCAAAAAAGTTTTGGCCTGGTCAGATCTCACTTCTCTTCTCATTGCTCTCACCATTATATTGTAAAAAGGCTGTTTAGCAGAAGAATATTACTGTTCAGATAACAATCGTCCTATGAATGCATAAATGCATTAAACATCAAAACATTTACATGACCACAAACGAATAAAAAAGAACGAACAAACGAATGAATGAATAAAATCCACAAAAACGTAATAAAAACAAAAAAACAAAGAATTTTTTTTCGTAAGCTTATAAACCCAAGAATAAAAAGTAAAAGACAAAATATTTTTGTAGGCTTTTTCTGTACGCATTAAAAACTTAAAATGTATTGTACCCACTATTAGTAGAAAGTATGCCGAAAGCTCCACATGAACATATACTTCCATATCCACAATTTAATTTTATATTATGGTTACCTATACATCAAATTTAACTGTAGTTTTTGCAGCGTTACATCCTAAATTATTAATAATTAACTGCTAACCATTGAGCCGTATCTTCAGTTTACGAAGTTTTTTTACATGACTTTAAATTTGGATGTGCATTTCGTTCATTTAAAGGACAACTAGGATTAAGAAACAGAATAAATTGAACTAATTAGTTCTCTTCTTCACATTGTAAATAATTTTTTCTTACTTTTTCAGTGTTGTGTAGCAGATGATGTGTTAGACGTGTAGGCCACAAAGCATTTTACATTTACCACGTTCAAATGGTTCACATTTTACCAAGCGAGATCCTTAACAGAGTGAAGATCAATCTTCAAGACCAATCTCGATTATTCTCCATTACTCACGAAATCTGTCGTCCCATCCTATTCTTAGGTCAACTGCTGGGTCTCATATCTTTTGATGTAACGTGTTCGCAAAACCATAAAAGGCATAATTTTTGGAGGCGATTGTTTTGTCGAATATACCAGATAAGTGCAGCAATCATTTACTTTTACATGATAGTTGAAAAAGCTATAAGAGGTTTTTCAAGGAGGCCTGCCATTTCAGTTGATAAGATTTCTGTCTATGTACGAAGCATAGGAAACGGCCTTGAACTGGTTATCATTTACACCTTATGCCTGTTGAAAGAAAGACATTTTCATAAGTTGCTAAATCTCTTGAGAAGCCTTGATTGTCTACTTGAACGAAAGGTTAAAAAACAAGGATTTCTGTTAGAACATGTTTTTGTCCATGGAATTCTAATTATAACTGGAATAACAACTTGGACAGTAGTTCACACATTCAGAGTCCATGAGATATATAAAGCACCCCGGAATTATATGAGTGTATTATTTGGATTTTCACTCTTTCTTTGTGAATACTGTGTTGTTATGTTTTTTGTAATTTCAGCCAACTTGTGCGCCCAGGGCTTTGTTTCTTTAAACCTGAAACTAAAGGAAGCTACAGCTTCTAACGTATTGACTGTTAAATATCTGAAAAATCTTCGTTTTCACTACGATCATTTGTATCAACTAACTTCTTTCATTCAAGAAACTTTTTCATGGATAATCACAGTAGAACTTTTGTACAACTCATTAATGTTATGCTTTTTTTGCTATGTTATGCTAACTTTAGACCACAATGGCTTACGCACAATGGTTCATGTACTTACCCTACCCCGACTAATGATTGCTATGCATAGTGTGTACATTTTGAGCACTGCAGCTGGTAATATTACTACCCAGGTAAGTAATGCCTTAGCAGTTAGAAAATGCGAATAATAGTCTATCTGAAAAATTCAGTTTCCTTATTTGTTGGTAATTAAACGAAAAACTGCTAATCTATTACCAATGCAGTCAGGTATATATTCTTTTTATTCTTTTATTTTAATGCAATAATAAAAATGTTTTAATGCTGTATTGAAGTAAATGTTTTTCTGAACATCAAAAAAATTTTCACTTTGATGTCTAAGAAGGGATCAAAGGAATCAGGTTACAGAACATCCCGGAATGTTATTAGTGACCATATTGACTAGTGTTGCAAGTGGATTGCTTTGAGTAACGACCTGAAAGCAGTAATAAGGTTACAAGAGAACTTACAAGTGAGCTCCCACTGTTAAATGAAAACTGCATCTAATTTCATTGTTGGAAAAGAAAATATTTCCTCCAATTTCACTATGCCAGTACGACAAGACTTGACTCGGTTGAAACTACAAAGGATGTCGGAATTTGCTTGCAGTATCGTCTTAAATTTTCCACCTACTGATTGTATTGTAAGTTGCAAACCCGGCACAGTTTTTGTGAATCTTCTCTGAAATGATACAACCCACTCAACGTCTTTCAAACAGCCAGACCAAATTTGGCTCGCATATTCGAATATAGGGCGCACATAAACCATTAATGCCAACAAATAGGTAATTAGGTTTCCTCAACAACAAAAAACGACACACTATGTGAAATTGGTGGTTAGCTATAACCATGAAAGCAAACCACCAATTTGGAATATTGCGTCGTTGTATTTGTTCAGGAAACCTAATTACCTATTTGTAGGCATAACAGGTTGTGTACGCCCTATACTCGAATATGAGAGACAGGTTTGGGCTTCGTACTTATTTGAAGGATGTTGACCGGGTTGAATCAGTTCAGAGGCAGTTCACAAAGACTGTACCAGGTTTACGAAACTTATAATACAGTCAACGAGTTAAATTAATTAATAATGTGAACGCAAACCAAGCAGTGCTACATAAAAATACAAACAATGTTTCGAAAATTATCAAGTTTCGTCTTCAGGTTAGCAATAAAATTAAAGCAGGGCAAAAGCCACTAAGTCAACCTATATTAAAAGCATAAAACATACATTTAAAACGGATAAAAACCACCAATTTCTCCCCTCAAAAGAGGCAGAAATGGCAGCCGAAAAGCAACGACCCACCTGCTCCGTTGGATGCCACGTCGCAAAATTAATTAAAATTGTTCCCTTGAATTACACAGAATAAAAGGTGATCTCATCCTTACTTTCGAAATTGTATACAATATATTACGATTTGGTGTCCCATTTTTTGAGGTTTACACTACTGCATGTACCAGGAGTAAAACATTAAAATTAATGATCAAAATTCAAATTTACCAGCAGGAAATATTTGTGCATTAAGATTATTCCAATTGAGAAATCGCTGGGCGAGGAGGCGGTCTCACCTTTATCGGGGTACATCTTTAGGAAATTATTAAACACACAGTATTTGAAGGCATTCCTTATGCTGCAGGAATTTTGTACTTAAAGGCATTAGCCAATATATTAAACTGAGCGAGCTGTCAGTCGTCAATTACAAGACATTTTCTTTGCCCATTTGTCGCTAGTGGCAAATAAATTGTTATTATTAAGTGAACTAAACTCTAGAGTAATGCTGTGTATTAAAACCTTAAGGGGAAAAGTCTTACCGCAAACATTACGGTAAGACTATCGTCTTCTTTTGTGCAATTTTTGAAAACATTCACATGCACTCTAAGATGCACTGTGTTTTTTTTGCGACATCAGACGAAGTTTGGTCAATTTTTCTTGGTCGATGCTGGGTTGCAGTACCACAGCAACATAATTTGGTTCCAACCTCTTTGAACCGACCCTTCTGTACACAATGTTCAGGTTTCCTGTAGACTCCTCAAAAATGTCGCTGTGTGTCCTGAGACCTACTTTTATTTCTTTTGCTTGCATGGTTGGAGTGGAGGGTTGCCATTGACTGCAGTGATGAAAAAAAGATGTAAACGGCATTAAAAAAAGAAGTTTTCGCACAAAATTGTGTGATACCAACCATTACCTGTCCAAAGACGTAAACTCAGAAAAGTAAAAGATTCTGGACAGAACTTTTAAATTAATAATTAAAAAAAAAAATTTTTTTATTCATCAAACTGACAGTCAACATGGCCGAGATTTGCTTGCAACATTTTATCTACTTGGTCATCAATAATGGGCATTGACAAAGCCCCTACCAATAAGTGATGGCCAGGGTGAAACAAAACACTACCAACCTCATTCAGCAGCTATTGGAAGGCCCATTCGTGACATTCCCGGCATTCAGCAATGATCAGAGGTGTCCTATGTTAAAACTCCAGGTTTAATTCGCTCTTTACTGGACTTCTTTTTTCTAACATTTCTTGTTCGGATCAAAACTGAATGGATTTAGCTTCTCGACCATTGGCATGTTTCTGATGACATAAGGTTCCAAGAAAAGTTAGCAAAAAGCATTCTGTACTTTAGCATTCACGTGTGTAAAAGTATATAGATCTAATTGTTATTTTGCGGAAATTCATTAACGTGGAGGAGGAGGGAATGCGGACATACGGCTGTTTGGGTCAGTTTGTCTCGCTGTATATCCTGCCGTCCTTCTGTTCGTACGCTAGAAACAATAAAAATAACAAAGAAACACCGTTATGGGGTAAACTAATTTCGACTGAACCAATATTCATGATTATTTAGGCATTCAACTTTTCCTTTGGGCTCACTTTGGACCATCCCTTCAGATACATGTAAATGTTGCAAAGGGATTCTTTTTCATATATGTCTCCTCATGAGATATGGTTTTGCTACATCACTCTAACCTATATAAATGTTGCAAAAGTTATTTCGCACATGATGGTCAAATATAGTGAGATGGTGTATCCATTTAAGTCCCAAAGACAACCGAAATGGGTTCGCATCTGGGGTTAGTAGGGCTTAAACTGAAAGGCAAAGGTTTCGGGTTCGATCGTGGCCCCGACCCACTCTTGTTTATTTCGAAGGAGAATGGCGCCAAAATTCCTTTGAACTCATGTCGATTGTGACATGTAAAAGTCCTAGGAATTTCTAAAAATATTTTTCCTTTTCATCCGCAATAACCTTTTACTTTATGTTACTTAATTTCTTCAGGACGTACTAGGTAGAGTTGTATTTAAGGTGCCGTGTTTTGGATAGTTCGAAGATTATGGCAGCCTTGATGAATCTCGTATTTTTGGTTCTGAGGCTCTGAACCTAAACACTCGACTGTGTTTGGTTCACTTTTCTCGAGTTTCCTCGGAACCCTCAGAAAACTAGCTTTTTGTTCTTGAACTAAGTTGTGTGCAATCGTATGTGGACGTACATCCCTGGAAATGAAAGGGTTAAAAAGTAAACCTAACAATTTCTTTTTCTATGCAAGTTAGCAACATCTTGTTTTCATTACAGGCTAAGCGGGGTGGAGAGCATTTGTGCAATATTCGAAGCAGTACATTATCAAATATGGAAGGAAAGGTATTTGCATTAAAACTTTTAGTCTTACCTTATGAAAAATAGAAGGAAAGGTACTTGCAATAAAAAAAAGTAGTTGTACTTTATCAAAAAAGGACGGAAAGGTATTGCAGTAAAACATTTAGTCGTTCTCCATCAAGTATGGAAGAAACGTACAACTGTAGGTCAACAAATTTTAAGTTTCTAGTTCTAGATTAGCAATCGCTGTTGGAGGATGTTGAAGAGGTGTGCAACTCAAAATGTTCGTCGGAGGTAACATACGTTAGGTTTTATACCATCTGTGGCATCGGATATTTTGAATCTTTTGATTATTGTTGAAAACTATCGATACTGCTATAGGTTGGCGCACAGGTAAATGGTTTATTTACCTGTAAGAAACTTTGCATTTACAGGAAATCTTCTCGGAAATATACTTTGCAGGGCAGTCGTTATAAATGATGTAAGAAATTTTAGCAGTGACATGTTGTGGTGCTAGCAGTGGCAGATACGGCACACAGATTTAGTATGGGATATGGAAAGAGGCTATAAATAACGAAACAGTACCTAAATGGGTGAGTAGCCGAAAGACTGCTAAAATAAATATGATGTTCTATGTACCTTAAGGTATATTTAAAAAAAGCTAAAACGTGAAAAAAAGCCAGCAATGAGCAGTAGTACCTCACACCTGTAGACTAAAAGCAAAAACTTAACCGAGTGAGTGAGTATTGCACCTTGAATTATAAGAAGCATTAAAATACGGTAAAATCATTAAAATGGGGATAAGTACAAATTTAAAAATAAATTTCTAAAGTATGTTTTCCTGTTAGGGTTTTTTACTTTAATTTTTGACTAAAGTTAAGAAAACCTGTGTAATGTGTTCAAAAAAAAGATGGTTGGTACAAAAGTTAAAGATTTCAATGAAAAGATGACACGTTTGGATTATGATGTTCGTGCATGAAGTGCAACGTACCAGTTTAGAACGGTTAGCAGTTTAGATGACATATATAAGTTTTGTGGCGTCACACATTGCGTAATCTTACGTATAAACTTCTTGAAATCTTTCTTAATATATTAAAACCTTTCTGAACACCACCAAACTCTTACAAACATGTCTAAACTTGGTTTATTAGGGTTTAGAACAGTTTGGAAGGGTTTCATAGCGTTCAAACAAATTTACAAGGGTTTAGAGCAATTTACATAAGCTTAATCTTGTCTAAATTTGACTAAACTTGTGAAAATTCTTATAAACAGCTGAAATCCCTTCAATTTATTTAAAGTTGTATAAAGGATGTAAAGCAGTATGGAAGGGTTTAATTGAGATTATGCAAGTTTTAAATGGTTTATAGCACTTTAGACGATTTTCATATTACTCAAAACTCGATTAAAGTGATGGAAACTTTCCTGAACGCCTTCAAACCCTCCTAAACTGCTTTAAGCGCTTAAAAACTTTCTAGACAACTTTGAAAAAATTCGTTTGATTTACTCTAATTTAGAATGGTTTAAAGCAGTCGCGAGGACTCTCACATTGCTTAAACTCGCTTGAAATGGTCGAAATCATTCTAAACTGATCCTGATAAACTACTCGAAGGTTTTTCAAATTTGTTTTGAAGAATTTGAACAGTTTGGAATGAATTCATGAGTTTACAAAAGTTTATATGGGTTGAAAGCCCTTTTATAAGAGTATAAACTTGTCCAAATATTCTTACACGTATGTATGTAGTTACAATATTATTATTGTTTTCTGTAAATGACATGGTGGTTAAGTCTACTGAAAATCAGCTACTTTTAGGAATCGCAGACTTCCGAATGATAGTCGCATCGGATCGGATAAAACGGATTTGTTACATTGTAAAAGACGGTTCCAATTTGTACAATTCATTATTTCTGAATTGCAACCAAAAAATAAAATTGTGCTGAAACCGAACTTCTCTTTAAGCAGCGGTATTTATTCATTTGCCAAGTACTATCACAGTTTAATCTATAATTAATGATATAAAAAAGCGAGATTATAAATGTATTTTTACTTTGAGTATTCCTTACCCTATTATAATGTTACTATTATGACAATATTTTGCATGAATGAGTGTTTGTGACCTTTATAAGGATAAAAACATATTAAAAGTTGTAATTAATAAGGTGAAATAGAGTTTCATGTTTATGGATTTTAGCATGTGAAAAAATGTAAGGTGAGAAAGGTCTCATTACAACCTCTCTGCCTTCGTCCCACCAATCTGCACGCACAACCCCTTAAACCACTTCTTAAAGAACTTTCACCCTGCCCTTTTGGTGTTACAAATTCACAGCAATTTAGTGAAAAAATTACCGCTAATCCCCCACTCACTAAAACATTAGCATTTAAGGCTAACATCGTCGATATTTTCCCTAACATCTCACAAGATTTGATCATTGATGACGTCATACAGGCATGTAACAGTAATGCCGACATTCTTCTTAAATTTTACTTCTCTTGTCAACTAGTTATTGTATTCGTAAATTTGTATATGCACACTTACGTTCATTTCCAAACGTTACTTCTTTCAAACCTCAGGGTGCCCTATGGGTGGGTTCCTAAGCTCATACCTATGTGACATCACTTTGAACAGACTTCATCACCAACTTAATCCACAGTTTATTTTTTAAATTACAGTCGATACGTTGATGACATCTTTAGTCAGATCTACACATCCGATTTCTGTGCCTTAACCCAAGCGTACAATGAGTTCCATCCCTCACTCCAATTTACTTTTGAACTGCAGATTTCCAACCACTTGTCTTTTCTCGACTTCAATCTTTCTTTCGATTACAGGGGTGTCTCTTAACTGCACTTTGTTAAAACCAACTCAAATTTTCCGTATTATGATACCTTTCAACACCACACCCCTTTCATATTCGACTTTCGATAATAAAAGTTGAGATCCGACATGCTTTCTGTAATACGCAATACCCTTCTGACTCTCAGCACGTACTTCTTAACCTGAAAAGTAAATACCTGCATGCCTGGCACCCTTGCCACTGCTGATAAAATAAGTACCGGTAGCGTTAGTTGGGTACAGTTCTACTCTCGCCCATACCTTCCGAAATCATACACTATCTTTTCTCCCCTATCTTGCAAAGTTAGTGACATCATTTACAAATTTCTGTACGAATTTGATGTTCGTCTCGTTACTTAACCAACCCCTACTCTCAAACAACTTCTCACGAAAATATCCTCGTGTCACTAAAACCCTCGCCACCGACATTGTTTACGGCCTTCTGGGGTGCCGAGTGCTCCAAGATGTATGTGACCCAAACGGGACATGGAAGAGATCATATTGCCGTCTTATTTCGATATTATTGCCTTGTTTCCAATAGCCCCCTGCACAACATTCTGTATCCCATGGACATAAAATAGATACTTTTTTACACCTCTGCACTACCAACTCGATTTTTTACACTAGAGTTAACCTTGAAACTTTTTTAATTCTGTCCTAACGTGAAACTCTTTACAAACTCCAGATTCCTACACAATATAACGTTCAATCATGGCTAATATTCCGTAGTAATATTTCTAACTTTACAGCAGAGCAGAAAAAGTTCTTCAAAAGAAAACTAAAAAACGTGTCTTCCCTGCATAAATCATGACTCCCACGTCTCTTTCGACCTCTCCTGCCCCCGCTCCTTGTTGTCCTTCTGTCTTATCACCATTTCTGGAAACCACTTTATTCCCATGATGGGAGGCTGATGTGGGAGGCTGATTTGGGAGTACCTTTGGGTTTATAATTTTTTTTATCTTTTAAACATGAAGACATTTTTGCTTCAAAATGTAAGGAACTGTTTTACTCGTATAGTGCGTGAAGCTTTTTAGTATTCTCTTATCGATCTTATACACGTTTTTAACCAACGAAAAGTTATTTAGGATTAATTTTGACACTGCTCAGTTAATAAGGATACCTTAAACAAGCCAGTAGTCGCGTAAGCAAACGTGTATACATCAGGCAAATTATAAGTTAAATACAAAAATACAGTAAATACCTTTGTAATATTAGTAGTAAATTGGCTCGTGGTACAGTGCATATGAACAATGTTTGATCTTGCAGTTTCTTCCAGTTCTACAGAATATTTTGGCTGCAGTTCAGTACCAACATACAGACACACACATGCAGACACTCACTCTCCATAATTCCCAAATACTTTCTACATCCACATTTGTCGCTACAACCAGATGCATTTTTCAAGAAGGTCAAAAACAAAATTTTAATTAGCTCCACATCTATTGATTGAAAAAGGCATAACCATTTTTTCAACATTTTTTTCAGATACTTATTCTCAGTAGCAAATTAACTCTTCATCCACCGGAAATACATTCAGTTGGAGAACTCATTACAATTAATAAGAATACCTTTACAACCGTAAGCTAATGCTAAGTTATTTCCGTGTTAGTATTTTGGAATTTAAAGAGGGAAATAATTAATTCTTATATGCCATTTTCAGGTCATAGGAACCATAGTGACGTATCTCATTGTCTTGATACAGTTTCGTTCAACTGATATTCCGAATGCTAACGAAACAAATGCCACCAGGCCAAATTCTACCAACTAACTGAAAAAGGAAATAGATCCAAAACGTTTGCCTTCTTCACACAAATATTTCAAAACGAAATAATTGACCATAAAAAATATTATGTCACGTTTCCGTGGAACGATTTTACTTATTCTACTATTTGCCCTGGTTTGGCCTGAAATAATTTCCTTTTCTATTGTTAGAGATTTCAAATTTAAATGTATTGTTGTATCAGTGGGATGTATTCTATGGGATGTATTCTGGCTAATTCTGGACAATCTTTCGACCCCGACGATGATCGGAGGTTTCCCGGGTCGAATCCCCGGGCTGGTACCTCCCTTTACCAGATTTCTTCTTCTCTAAAAAAATCTGGTAATGTTTAAAATTGAGCCGGTTCAGCCATACAAGCATTAATTGCTTCGGCTGCCGTAAGGCTCGTCAAAATTGAAAAAAAAAAAAAGTCATTATTTAATTTTCATCTTTATTGAAGGGCAAAGGACTGATTAGTAACCTTTGTATGTAGTAAGTCTGGGAAGGCAATTAAAAGGTTTGTTGCCAATTGTTGAGATTGAGCAGGAGACATATTGGAGACATATTTGTTTTGCCAATGACTACTGTAGCCAGGATCTGAAAATGTCAAATAGGAATTATGGTGAAAAATGCAACTTGTAATTATAACTAGACTGCTAAACTGTTATTTATAAAGTTCGAAGTGTTGATCTTTGGAGTTCATGAATTCAAGCCAATTTCCAGAACTGAAAGTACTAAAAGTAAGAAAGGTAACAGTATACTATTTAGAATAATGATTTTGAAATCCTATCAATGGCAATAAATGACAGACCTGAAATGATGAATTAAATAATTCTAAAGATTTAGGACCAGCAATTAAGTATTTTCCATTTCGATACAAACTAATTTGGACATCATATCGAAAAAAGATCCAGGATGAAACAATCTTCATTTTGATTCAGAGGTCAGATAGGGGATTGACTTGAAGAGAGTGATAGGCATCGCATTTTCTAACAAAATAAATTTTTAAATAAAATTGATTAACAATATGTTACGAATTGTAGAAAATATTCAAACTCTGCCCACTATATGCCTAATATCACGTATTCACATATTACAGAATATTCAGCACACAAATGGCTATTGACGATAATGTATAATTCCATTGTTATGTATATTTATGGTTGCTAACTGCATAGTCACATGAACAAATATGGTAGAAGTTACACATTCATCTGGTCATTTCACAGGTACCTGTTCTATTTGCTCAATTGTTAGTACATTCGGCTTTAATCGGCTGTTCAGTGAAAAAGTAAGAATATATGTTGACGTTACTAACTATATTGTTACATGGAAAATTAAGTCGAAGTTATGCACTATTCTGTTCATTACGCAATAACTAGCTTTGTTTACTCAATCTCTATTGTATTCGAACTTAATGGATGGTTCAGTGAACAAACAAGACTGCATGTTGATGTTACTGTTACATGGACAACATACACTGTTTCATGGAAAAATTTATTTGAGTTATGCACTATTCTGTTCATTTCACAAGAACAATTAGGTCAATTGTTCTTGTTTTTACTCAACTAGCATATTCAACATTAATAGATTGTTCAGATGACAAGCAGACATTTTCGAAAATATTTGTTGACGTTATTAACTATATTGTCACGTGAACAAATTTAGTCGAAGTTTTTGTTTATTTCACAAGCACCAGTACCTTTTACTCCATCATTATATAAAATAGTAAGTTGGATTACACCCTTCTCGATTCTGCTCTTGGCCATATATTAGAAGTTACTGATCTTGGTGTGCGGATCACCAGCAATTTGAAATGTTGATCACATTGTGATTTTATGGTTAAGAAGGCCAGATAGATAATTTCCATGCTGAGGAGCTGCTATGTGTCTGGTGACTTAGTGTGGGCTTTCACCGTATTTGTGAAACCAATGCTGGAATATGCTTGTCAAGTTACGTCACCACACTTAACTAGAGACATCGATCACATTGAGTCTGTTCAGCAGTGATTCACCAAATTTTTACCTGGTCTTAAAAATATGACCTACACGGAACGTTTGCATTTTTTAAAACTTGACTCAATTGAGTTGCGTATGCTACGTGCCGACGTCTGTTTAACTTACTTAATCTTAAAGGGGGACACTGTCATTGATGGTGGTATATTTTTTGAAGTCAGAGGTGAAAATCGTACTAGAGGTCACCCTCCTAAATTGACTGTAAGTCAGGTTCGTAGGGACTGTCGGAAGTACTTCTTATCTCATCGGGTGGTGAATGTTTGGAATGCCCTTCAATCTGAAGTGGTTTTGTCCATTTCTTTTCCGACTTTCAAGAAAAAAATTCACGAAACAGATCTCTCCAGTTTTGTTAGATGAAGCTAACTACAACATAACACATATTTCTTGTTTGTTTTGTGGTGTTGTTTTATTTTGTAGACTTTAGCCTATGGCTGGTTTTATTTTTTTAAACTTTTTGGCTCAGAGTTAATGACCACTAAGTGGCCCTACTGTGTCCTTTCACTTATTGTGATAAACTTTATTATTATTTTTATTATTGTTATTGCAACAGTGTTTTATTTTTAGGTGGTGACAATTATCATATTGGGGATGCTTTTGTTTTTAGTACTTATCATAACCATACATACATAACGATGTGTTTTAACGGTCTCATTTTTTCATCTGCGTTTTATATTTTACTTGGGCCGATCCTACACTTCCTGTGTCCAACACGTTTGGTGAATACATCGGGGGCCTAGAGTGCCTGTCAGGTCTAACCTTGGTGGTAAGGCATTCGTCTCCCAATACCTAATCCCCTCACCTTCCCTTGGTCAATCTCTATCATTACACGTGATTGTCTTCTTTTTGTAATTTATGCTGGATGTTGCTATCATGGCAAATTATTATTATTATTATTAAATTCAACATTTAAACCGTTTCAGTAAATGTCTGTTGACGTTACTAACTGCCTAGCCACATGAAAAAATTCAGCTGTAATTACATACTCTTCGTATCATTTACTAGGCTCCTTGTTCTTTTACTGTATCACTAGTACACTCAACCTTAATCACTTTTTCAGCGAATAAGTGCTCATTTATGAGAATGTCTGTTGCCGTTAGTATTGCCCTATCATTCGAATAAATTTATCCGAATTAGGTACTCTTCTATTCATTTCACAGGAGAGTACAATGAACAACTGACGATTTAAGATAAAGCAAGTTGACATTACCAACTGTGTTGTTACGTGAATAGGGGTTTGAATAGGGGTTTGAATAATATCTCTGTAATGTGTGGTGCAGTGGTAACCCGGACCACTGCACTGTGACTGAGGTTGGCGCTAATGACCTAGCTGTCGACGGGCCATTAAGCCTCAATCCCCCCCCCTCTTGTTCTTGGCTGACACGGTTTTAGAAAAAACTACTGCACCTACCTAAAATCTGAAACATGAACTTCCCCTGAGCTTCAACCTTACAGAAATTTCCCTGGGCTTCAACCTAACAGGGACTTCTTTTTCAATTGGTCCATCCATTCCAGAGTTACAGGACCCTAAACGATCATTTTGATTGTTTTATATTGTTTTAACCATTGCATTTATGGAACAATACCACTCAGCAAACTACAGATTCATTCTTCGTCCACGTGTTATGTCTTTGCTAAAAAGTTGATTGTTGAACGGTAATATGAAAGAAGCAGTAGTTACATAGTTGTATGTAGTTACTGTTTAGTTTTGCAGAGCGTACGGCTATGGGTCACGGCTCTTAATAATTGATCGAAAGAAGCAGTGTTTCAGCTAAACGCATATATTTTTTAACCAAACTAAGCTGCGTTGTGAATTTCGAGGCCTCCCTCGAAATTGGCAGCTAAAAACGATAGAATTGCGTATTTATTTCGCAGATGCAGGCTTTCAGAGATGAGTTGAATTGTTTCAAAGTGGCCAGCAACAATCGACTGCATGCATAAATGTTTGTTAGCGCGACGCCATAGCCGTGAAAAAGGTACACGGATTACAAACAAAACCGTCAAGTGAGCCGTGTAAAAGGGGGATATATGATTGAATTTTCACTTGTTAAAATGAACACGGATAAAAATTGATGATTTTTAATTAAAATAATAAAATGTACAATTGAGAAAATTCCATCTGTTTAGGTACTGTTGTCTTTACCAATCATATATTCAAAACGAAAAGCACAACAGCACCTAAACAGATGGAATTTTCTCAATTGTACATTTTTTATTAATTAAAAATCATCAATTTTTATCCCTGTTCAATTTAACAAGTAAAAATTCAATCATATATCCCCCTTTTTTACGGCTCACTTGAAGTTTTTGTTTGTAATAATTATATGATTGATTTGCAATTGGAGAATAATAATACGTTTTCTGGTTTACATATGAACTTGTATTTTTGTGTAGATGCCTATGTGTGTTGATATTGGAAGGTTCACGCTCATATTATCCCGTGCAATTTTTCTTCATAATCTTTTTCGGTGTTTGTTTCTTTTGGCACAGTATAGAAGAGGCTATCTCCTGACCCCAGTGACAATGGCATACGTTATAGTTTATAGATCTACATTCCTATTTATAAATTAAGATGAATTAGGCCTGGACCTTATTACGGAACTCTGAACGATTTAGCCTAGAAACTGCCAGTGACGTAATGAGTGATATAGGAGAAATACTGAAAGGAGGTCGGGGTTAAGCGGCCTCTGTATGAAGATAAAACGCAAACGTTTGGGCGAAGGCAACACGAACAAGAAAAAAGGAAGGTCGCTATTGAAACAGTTTTAGATTAAGGGGTGGGGATGGGAAGGGAGAGGAGTCCTCTACATAAATCTGAGCTCTTGCCAATCAACCACAAATTATCAGCGGCCATCATGAGTATTCTAAGCCCATTTTCCAGCAAGTGTTTGTTGAGCCCTCCGGATCTGTTTTCTGTTTAACCGACGAAACTTCTAATTCAAAAAACGAAATATGAAAAATATCGACCAGTAGCGCCAGTTGCAGCTGGTCAAGTTATGAACTTCACTGTTCCCGAAAGTGAAAGTTACGTGAGCCTCTCACAGACTTTATTGTACATCAAGGTACGTTTGCTCGGCAGTAATGGAACCAAATTGACTTCTGCCCAAAGTTGCTCAAGTCAACAAGTCTAATTTATGGCTACAATCTATATTTTTTCAATTGGACATTTTTTTAAATGGAAAATTAGCGGGTAGCACCAACGACAATTACACATTTAAGGCTTTCTTGCAAACGTTGCTGAGTTATTCTACCAAAGCTAAAAGCACTCAACTGTACGCTGCCGGGTGGGGCACCTCAGCCAAAAGAAAAGGATGTATTGCCGAAAGTGCTCACGAGGAATTAATGGGGCGAGTGCATCACGATCTAGCCATGCAACCAAGACTGATTTTAAACAATACAGAAATAAAGTTTCATTTCGTTCCCCACAGAGCCCCCTTTCATTTATATTTGAACACCGCCGGTATAGCTACCATTATCAATCCTATTGTTGAGTTTCTACATGCTTCACTACACTTACGCAAAGTAACGCCTTCTCCAAACATTTTATAGGCGCATGCTCGCATGCTGGCCTATTATTCATCAGCAAAATTTCCCTATAGGAAGACTGAACTAAGGACCCACACCTTGGTACGGGGGGTGAGAAACGGGCAGGTGGATAATCCCTTTAATGGCAACGTTCCCAGTCGAGTAATCGTCGGCATGACAAGACACGTACCTTACAACGGCACGTATGCTAACGATCCCTTCTATTTTGATAACTTTGGACTCAATTCCATAACCCTTTCCGATGGTGAAATATTTAATGGGAAACTGCTCACTTTTGACTTTGGCAACAACAATTACGTAAACGCTTACATGTCCATGTATAGCGGTTAGGAATGTCTTTTCATAATATTGGGAACAGCATTACTTACGACATTTTTTCCTGCTGGACATTGTTTAATCTGCTTTGACCTTAGAGACGATCACGACACCGACGATTTTTCTCACGTGTCCTTAGTGGAAAAACGATGTTGTGAGAATTGAACTGACATTTGCTGCAGCTTTACCTCAAACCGTTACCGTTTTGACCGTCGGCAAACACGAAGCCATTTTGGAAATCTAGGAAAGAAAAAACGTTTTGTCTACGGAATTATTACCTCCAAAATTAACGACATTTTGAGACATAGGTGCGCTGCGTTCTTGGGCACCTTTCCTTAAAATCACGTGCCGAACCTTTCCGGCTAGAGCGTCATAAATTTAGACACTTGCGACCGGCCTTGTAGTCACTGGGTCGTTTTAGGCACGTGCGAATATTTCGACCCCTACGCCTTGCTGCCCTTGTCAAATTTGGCTGTTAATTACTTGAATAAACATTGCTCTGAATAGTGGTGGAGTAACGATGTACAGTTTAAATTATTCAATACACGAATGTGCAGACATTGTTGTATTTATTTTATTTTAATGAGGTGTTTGGGGCATTCTGTCAAATCTCTTGTAACCAGTCTTAAATTTGTGCCAGCCCCGATCAGTTTGTGTATAAATTTGTAAAGGCTCTAGGCCAATAAAATTAGTTGTGAAAATGTCTGTACTTGTTTGTGTGATTTTTAAATTAAATCTGTTTGTGTATATTTTTTTATTTACTCAATATAGGCCTATAAAAGAACGTGTCGGTTGCTCGGATATACTTTTTTGGTCTTTTATTTTCAGAAAATTGTACATCAATGTGCAGAGTGATATAGAAGCTACAGCACGGTTAGTAATTTGGCTAGACACATGCGGTTGTGTCAAGTGCCAAGACCATTTACTTGCGATGCTTGCGGCACTTCCTTCACAACAACTGTTAATCTATGTCGTCATCAGCATCGACATCTCATTACTTGCATCACCTGTAGGGAGACGTTTGAGACTGAAGATGAATTTGTGCAACACAATGCCCTCCACAATTCTACACTTCCTCAAGAAAATGAGGGACCTCTGAAGGTTACAGCCTCTGCTTTTAATAACTTTTTCAACGTTTCGTTTATGATGTACCATCATCAACAGTAAACGTGGAATACTACTTTTCTTCTTTCCATCACTACCTGGAACAGTTGTTTGCTGTGTTACAAGGTCGCCACATGCAATTCAAATTTTTGTTATGACTGAATTTATTGTTGGAGAAACCTGGGTATGAGGAGGATGAAGTTATTTCCATGCCTGTGTACTTATGTAGTGCTTCTTACACCAAATGATATAGAACGAGAAATCAATAAAGCCATTGCTAGAATATTGCATCAGCTGGACGTTTTTTATCAATTCGGGTCAGGATGGGTGGGGTCCAAAGTTGTCCGTTGTGATATACACGTTGAGAAATACGCCAGCACTCCGGGGGGGGGGGGGGGTGTGGAACAGTTTTATTGGATGACTATTTACAGAATAAACGGGCACTTGTTAACGTTAAATGTAATAATAATAAATGCTTTATACAGTCCGTCTTGGCAGGGCTCTATCCTGCTCCTCACCATCCCAATTGAGTGCATCATTACAGAAATTCTGAAAATACTCTTAAAGGCTGGCATCAAGTTACTACATTAGTTGCCAAGCTAATCCTACCGAGTATTAGATCAAAGGTTAAATCGAAAACCTGACCATTGGTAGCATATCGGTAGCAATGATCAACCCACATTTCATGGTCAAGTTTTTGATTTAACGTGTGAGGTAATAGTCGGTGGCATTAGCTTGGCAACTAATGTAGTAACTTGGTGGCAGCCTTTTGGGCTCTGATATCACTACTTTGATTGGCTGAAACTTGGCGGATTCTTTCACTCTTGTCGGTTTTGTTTTAGATATCACTTCTTTTGTATTTTTTTGTGTGGCGTCTTATTGTTGCCACTGTCCATTTATCTACTATCTGGCCAAGTTTGGTCGAAAAATATTGAATACGAACAGAGATATTATTTTTTTCTAGTTTCGCTGCAATAAAGCTCTCATATAAATTAAAGCTTTTTTTCTGATTTCCATTCAACCATCAACAATATGTAGTGAGGACAGCGGATTTATTAAGAGCTTAGTCGCCCAAAGCCATGCACGCATGCGCGTGCATTTTATCAAAAATGTTGTGCTGCCGATTATTACTGGCAGTCGGTTTTGTTAACATTAATAACGAGTAATGGTTATCAAGGACCACACTTGTGGTCCGCCCGCCAAGTTCAATAATTGTTGCACTTCATTGTAACTTCATTGTAAGAAAGTCATTATTTAACTCCTGCATTGTGGTTGCATGGCCACTAGTTTTGTTACTTTATCTAAAACCAGAGTTGAGCGTATTTCACGATGATGAGGATAATACCTATGCGGTGAAAGAACTGGAAAATTGTTGGAAATGGGCAGTCTTTGTGCCATGACAAGCAATAGTTGTATTTCAACCAAGTGCACAAACTCTATCAAGGTGATAAAAGTGCGCGAAGATCGTCGATTTCAGCTGACTACTGACTACTATATACAGACTAGTGACTACTGACTAATTCCGCTCATATAAAATAAATTATGCGACAGATACGAATGAAATTTGGTATTCAGCAATCTTTTAACTGTGTAAGGTTAGACGTTTGGGGAGGCATTAAGTAAAAAGATTGTAATCAGTTGTAATGCTATTTTTCTGTATGTTGGGAAAACGCCACCGGTGATCAAAATAGGCATTACTCTTTATTAGTTAAGGAGTAACAATGCAAACGGACGGCAAGAAATAATCGGCAACATGACATTGTTGATAAAATAGACGCGTTACTTGTTTGTAAGTTGACATTCAACCCACTTGTAACTCCAATACGTGCCTTTTGTGCTTTGACGCTTGGGGAGGCATTAATAAAAAATATTGCAAAACGCCACCTGTCATCAAAATAATTATCACTCTTTATTAATTAACGAATAACAACGTGGCTTTGAGCTGTACTGGTAAAAAAAATCGTCAGAGTTACCGCTCCGTAATAATAAAAAGATAAAAGATTGTAATAATTTGTAATGCTATTTTAGTGAACGTTGGCAACACGCCGTCTAAGTAACAATGCAAACGGACTACGACAAGCATTCGACAACACGATCATTGTCGATAAAATGGACGCGCTCTTTTTTGTTGATGGTTAGGCTTTGAGTTGCATGGCGGCCACTAGCTTCGGTTCATTTCTGCTGATGTGCTTAGGTGAGAATGACTATTTGAAAGTTTGAAAGTTTTAGTTGTTACGATCATGTTTGAACTTTTATTTTTACAGTTAATTACTACTACTGACCATTTAAAACTACTGTGACCATTTTTGTACGTCTATTTTTACTATGATTACAAATTTACGATGGCAACAGGAAACAAAACTACCACAACAACGTCAACGTGCGGTACTAATCGTAGATGGTTTAGGCTTTGTGTTGCATGGCGGCCACTAGCTTCGGTTGATTTCAGATGATGTGCTTAGGTAAAAATAACTGCCTCTATTTTAATTTTTACGTGGTAAGTTTTTTATTTGCTGTGACCAATTTTGAATTTCCATTGTTACATTTTTACTATGGTTACAATATTACGACGGCAGCAGGAAGCAAAACGTCAACAGCAACGTCGGGAAAGTGCTTTGAACCCCAAAATTAATCTGGATAAATTCAAAAAAGCTCAACAAGTTAATCCACAACAACATCGTATTGCTGTCCAAATATCTCAAAATAATAAGCCTCAAGCACTACGATGCCGGGCTAAAGAGACCCAAGATTGTAATCCTGAGCGGCTTCGCAATACTGTCAAAAGGGCTTACGAAGCTATTGTGGATGCTGCGAAGCAACAAGCTAAAAAAAAGCCCAAGCTTCTAATCCAGAGTGGCATCGCAGTACTGTCAAAAGGGCTTATGAAGCTAATCCGGACACTTCGAAGCAACGAGCTAAAAAATCCAAGCTTCTAATGCATAGCAGCATTGCAATTCTGAAAAAAGGGCTTATGAAGCTAATCCGGACGCTGCGAAGCGACGAGATAAAAAAGCAAAGAAACTTTAACCAGAGCTTAATCGTGAAGCAGTCAAGAGGCACCGTGCTGCCAGTCCAGAAATGCTCAGGTACCGTGCCAAAA
>JAHWFP010111611.1:2017-14667 GCA_023313725.1 Lithobius niger
GCGACCGGGTGGGTACACTGCATTGACTGGGAATTGCGCCTGAGGAAGCCAATACCCGCCAAGGAATCGGTGAAAACGCGGAAGTCGGGCAACTGTAAATCGGAAGCAATGTCCAGAGCTACAGAAATAACAGCAAGTTCCCCCACAAAGGCCGAGGGAATTTGGTGGTGGGTGAACCGATAGTCCAACCGCCAGCTTGGAACGCAAACACCAATTCCCCCCTTTTCTGCTCCTCGAAAAACGAAGCGTCACAGAACACCTGCACAGCAGAAGTGCCAGTCTCACCACCACCATTCAACTGCACAGAAGTCAAAGACACAGGACACCAAAGCCACAGGGCAGGTGGGTGGATCACAACCGGGGTCGGAAAGCCACCCATCCCATCCTGCAAAAGGAGTGTTACCCCCAGTCCTGGAGCACTCGCGGGCCCAACCAGATAAGGCCATATAGTCCTACAGGATATGGCCGAAAGGGTCAGACTGGCCCCTTCCAATTGTACACACACAAATCCGAGACAACAGTTCCCTGGCACGAGACGCAACGGGGCGTTCACCTGCCTGTAGAGCAGGCAATGGGGTTGATGACAGACAACCGGTGACCACCCTAAGGCACTGATTCAAAGCAACCTGCACAGTGCACACCCCTGATCACTTGTCCAGAGCTGGCCAGAACCGGGATATGGTGATCAGCAGAAGAACGAACATCAACCTTGTAAAAGGAAACAACAGTGGCACGTTTCGCAATGGACGCATTATTCACAATGGACCTCAGCACGTTCGCCCTGGCTGACACACACTGCTTTACAGATGCCAAATCATAGGTCCAAGACAACTGTGGGTCCAACCAAAACCAAGGTAGCGAACCTTGGGCTTCGCCACAACATGAGAACCATTCACCAAAATTGATCCCTCCCAGGCCTTCCCCCGCCGAAAAATCATCAGCTCCGACTTGGCACTAGCCAACTGTAGGCCTCTAGCCGCTAGAGCGCGAGAACCCACTGCAATGGCCGCCTCAAGAGCAGCCAAAATCAAAGGCAGGTCCTGCCCCGTAAGCCAGACAGCAACGTCATCTGAATAGGCGACCACGTTGACTGAAGAGCTCATCTCTATGAGAACAGCGTTGATCGCTACCGCGAAAAGTGCCGGGCTTAAGCAACTACCCTGGGACGCACACCAGACCAGACACCCCCTACCCTGGTTGCAAAGCTACGCACAACAAGCAGAGCCATAATCGCTGTTACCAACTTTCCACCAACACCCAGCACCCTCAGGGAATAGTACTCCACCCACGAAACGTCAACCATATAGTAAGCGGCCTTTATGTCCAGGAAAACGGCCACTGCAAAGCAGTCGTTTACCCATGCCTCCCTAATGCCTGACTCCAGGTACAGTACAGCATCCTGAGCTCCCCGGTTCTTTCGGAACCCAAACTGGGCGGCGAACAACCCACCTGAGCCCTCGATCTGCCACACCAGCCTTGTAACCAACATCCTCTCATAAACTTTTCGTGCACACGAAAGGAGCGCAATTGGCCGGTAACTCGACACAGAGAAGCGGGTTTTGCCCCTGCCGAGAACTGGAGTGAGGATTGAGAAAAGCCAGGAGTCTGGCACCGGGGTCCCGTTATACCAAGAGTGGAAGAACCCCAACAACGCCTCCTGCCCATCCTGGGTAAAGCCACGGAGGTCGTTATAGGAGACGCCGCCGTCAATTCCCACAGCACTCCCAGGACGACAAGAGGCCAGGGCAGCAGAAAGTTCTTGCCCAAAGTTGGTGGGATGGGCAGGGGGTGGGGGACCCCTCGGAGCACTGTAGACTTCCGCGAAATTGGCGTTAAATGCCTCTGCCATTCCTAGCCCCCTGAGAACTTCATTGGAATGGCCAAACACCCAAGCAACCGTAGAGCTTATATCTCGGGGGCGGACCAAGGCCCATACACGTGACTGAGAAAGACCCTGGGAAACCTGATCGCAAAGCGTTGCACCAAATGTCGCCCTCTCCCTGCGAATGAGAAACCGAATTTCCTGGGCGATCCCAACAAACTCGAACCACCGTTGGTCAGACCGAAAACGGCGAAACCGCTGCGATTTCGTTTTTTTTTAGCTCAACAACGAAAGTTCAATAGTCAAAACTTATTAGCCCGCCAACAAAGCCACATTCACGCGACCAGACATTGTTTGCAAGGTAGCAATGATTTGTGACGTGCATCACAATTGTAGTCTAGTTTAAAGCGATTGTTGCACGTGTTTTTACAGTAATTGATTTTCACTTTCCTCCTTACTTTTGCCAGAATGCGTATTAGCCGTGTATATATATGATTGAGGTCCTCTCTCCAGCAAAACTACTACTACTACTATTAATTTCTCCGTTTCTATTCAATATATTTCGACCAAACTTGGCCAGATAGTAGATAGAAACTTTTCCAAACTTTACACCAACTTTTATGCATTTCCGTGCAAGAGTAAACGTAGGGAGCCACACGTAAATTTGAAAACTGTTCACTACTTCTTGTTGTTCGTGTGTGACACGGTTTCAGAAAAAAACTACTGCTCCTACTTAAAATCTGAAACATGATCTGACCCAGAAATTTCCCTGGGCTTCAACCTTACAGTGACCACTTTTTCGATTGGTCGATCCATTGGTAAAAAATTAAATAATGCATCCTAACAGATCGCCAAAGAAAAATTATAAGATACTAACCAAAAAAAATCATAAAGTGTATGATGTTAAAATACGAAAACCAGACTGAATACGTTGCGGTTTCCTGCTGGTATAAATTAGTCAAACGCTGTTTTCATTAGTAAATGCGGTAGCCTTTACTGTAAGGTTTGACCTCAACCTGCCATGTTATTGCCGAAACTTCGATGCTTAATTTCTCTGCTGTCTTTCAATATATTCCACTCAAATTTTGTATACAAGCCTTATTGCTTTGGTGAACATGTGTCCGAATTTTTATTAATTTCCGATCTGTCACATAGGAGATCTGAACTGAGCTGGAATCGTGACTTTTCATTTTTGGCTTGTTCTTCTTCCTCTTCTTGGCAAGACACGTTTCTGCTACGCTCTCTACTCACCAGACTATTTGTCATAGAAAGCAGGTTCTTAGATCATTTTACAGGTTTTGTCTGTAGATGTGCCGTTTCCACAAGAGTTTTTTTTAATTGATCAGGTGGTTTAGGGGTTAGGGAACTCTAAACCACCGGATTGATTGTTTTACATTGTTTTAAAAATTGTTATTATTCAACAATGCCATTCAGCAACGCCAGCTGCAAGATGTAGACTGAAGATTAAAGGTTTGTTTCCATTGGTTGTGCAAACCGTAATTGATAAAGATACAAAACATTAAAACAAGCTAATCTAAACTGCATGGTACGCCAAAGTAGCGCGTATTAGAAAACAAAAACAAACTCGTTTCATGCTTAATGTAAGGTTTAACTTATCCGAAGTCAAATCAGCAAAGGAACACAAATAAACTTTCCTGTAAGGTTTCAGATACTGCAGTGTTTCTGTAGCTTACTGTTTAGTCCACGTGAAACCTTACTGATGTATCCTACCATCATACACATAAATACAATTAAAGCCAGAGCAAAAATTTCAAAACTTTTCATGCCCAAACAAAGGAAGAACAATGTAAGCCTACATATTCGGCTACTTTCCTGGCTACATTTTTCAGTGTTCTTCAGTCACGTCATCTACTTTCCGTTCATCACCCTATATTGATGATTCATCATTTTTCAAGATTTTTAAGCACTTTTCCAGGTAAGGAATTTCATTATTACTTTTCAGGACATTTCCAGATTTTCAAGGACTAGCACGACCCTCATTTACCTACAGAGCTTTGCTAAGCACACTAAGACGATTAATTTTTAAACATTTCAATACAGCCATCAAGGTTTCACGTGGACTAAACAGTAGACTACAGCAACTATTGCAGTATCAGAAACCTTACAGGAAAGTATACTTGTGTTCTTTGGCTGTTTTGACTTCGGATAAGTTAAACCTAACCTTAAGCATGCGAATTCGGTTTTGTTTTCTGTTACTTAGTAGTCGACGTCTGTTTTAAGCTTAGCTAAGCAAGATGCTCATGCGTACAACGAAAAGGTCGTGGGGGTGTTGTCACATGTTAACACCCTGCCAGCTCGCCAACCCCTCGGCTCCTCAACCTTCCATGTCATGCAGGTGGTAAGCAGGATATACTCATTGTCAGTCGGTTGTCACTGAACGAATTTAGTACACGATCAAGAGAACAAATTGCTGTCAGGGAAATTCTCCTGGACACTTTGTCGAGCCCTGCATGCTCACCTTTATGCCGCTCCTGCTAACGTTCACCGGTCGCTTCAGTTATTTTTAATTATGATTATGCTGTAGGCTTAAATACAGTAGCTCTGCACCGTTCGGCGATAGAAATTGATGAAGCAATTGCTGTTTAAGCAGAAATATTGTCCAGTGTTCTCAACAAATTGCCGCTGACAGTGTGCAGGGACTCTTCTGTGTTTGCTCTGGACAGTTACGTAATGGTAACATGTAGAGAAAGTGTGTGGAACTGAATTATGGCATTAAAGGGGGATTGCCACCCAATGACAAGCTGCGGCATCTATAGTCATTTTCCGCTATCTAGTTCTGTCTAGCCCTTACTTTCAACAGGCGACGGCACACACAAATAAATTTCTTTTTACACAACAAACAAGCCACGTTCCTCCTTAATTATTGAGTGTAAAGTTGGTGAGCCTACGTGCACCAGGAAACTTGCGGTACCGTCGACAACTAGGTCATTAGCGCCAACCTCAGCCACAGTGCAGTTGTCCGGGTTGCCACTGCGCCACGCATTATAAAGATATTAAACAAACCTATTGTGTGCGCGGCGTATCTTGAGTCCTGTAGGTATTTTACGAGCGGCTACGTCTTCCTGGAGGGAGCGGCTTTAATCGACGGCCGCCATTGTTTTTGTAACCATTTTGGATATCAACAAGGCACTCTGCTACCAAAAAAGTACAATCGATTATCTGTCTTCGTTCCACAGCGAACTCAAGATAGGCCGCGCACACTTTAGGTAAGAAATTTCACTAGGAAACTGTTTTCCTTCTGCTTTTTTTTTCTTCAGTTTTTTTCCTCGGATTGTTTTACTTCGGCTATTTTCCTACGGTTATCTCCAGTGTCTTTTTTTCACAGCTTTTTTTTTTCCTTTGGTGTTTGTCTTTTCTGAGACTGAACAAACCACCACATTTTCTTGGCCTATCCAGATTCCATAAATAGAGATTTGCAGTTTATGTGATTGATTGATTGACTTCAGTCTCTGTTCAAATTTTATTTTTCCAGTTGCAATAAGAGATATAGTATTGCATTCATTTTGCGGTTATTATTATTCGTTTATTGAATTTTATAACTTCGTAATATTTAACCATTTCCCATAACCAGGCATGATTAATCAATGTAGACTTGTAGCTACCCCTTCTGAACTGTCTAAATTTTATTGTCCAATACTGTACATCATTGATCAAACAAACGAAACGGTTGGATATTTCACACACAAAAATACACACATAAAATAAAACTTATGCACATGAAACAGAACGAAAACATAAACCCACAAACAACACACAAAACAGACGCCATAAACAGTAAAACAACTACAAAATTGTAAGATGAAAAATACATATACAAACTGAACACGTAAGTACTCACAAGAATTAGAATTAAAACAGAAACTATTAAACCAGGCAAAAAAAAAAAAGCTTTAACTAGGAATCTGCTTGTTTCACAAATTATAAATGCACACAAAACACATATATAGCCACTCATACGGAACGCAGTCAAAATATATTTTAAAAAAAAACACAGACAAGTATTAAAAAAAGTATTAATACACAAATTAAACGCACATAACATACACAGGCACACAAACATTAACCATTTCAAACGCTGCGTTCACTCTCAGACATAACCACTGAGAAAAAAACAGTCATTGTTCCCTGGAATTGGAGTTCAAATTATAGTTCATAGCGTTCCAGTGAACTCTAATCCGTTTTTATTCGTGTACATTCATGGCTGTGAGTATGGGGATAAGAGATCAAATGTTTTTTCGATACGGCGAAGCCGTTTTTTGTTCAGTTATTTGCTTAACCCGTGATATAAGCCAAATTGTGAACAACTAATTACGTTAACTTATGTGGAGAGCTTAACGAATTTTTTTAAACTAATGAATACATTTCTTCAAAACTATTACTATGACGAATTTGTTTGTCAAAAATGTCTTCCCCCCCCCCCCCCAACCTTCCAAGTTTAGTTTCTGGAACGCTCTGTAGTTCTCGACCCTTGGAATGATTTATTCATCTCCGTATGTTAAATGTTGAAAGTAAGACCTTGCTTGAAAAAATGTACCCTTGGGGTATTCGTCTATTGAGCGTGCGCGTAGGGCGCTACTCCCCCCCCCCCACCTCCCCCGCAGGGGATGTAATAATGACATTTCTTTCTGTAGGTGCATGCAAATGTTCAATAGGGAACCTAAAGAACCTTAGTTAGGACAATAAACGTGTCTCTGTTCTGTTCCTACATCAAGGCAAAACGTTTGTTTACATGTTGCGTAAAGAACACACGCAGAACATGCGCTACATCGGAAGCTTTATTTCTTCACAGCTTGTGGTGTAAATCAAGCGGCCACCGCGAACCATAAAGCGAACATGCTCGTCTATACTTTGTAATGCACTTCACCTAAGAAAGAAGGCGTCCCTGGAGACTTCTTTCCCTCTCCACAGCTTCAAGAGAGACGCTGTCTTTGATTGGATGGCTAAAGGCTCGCCAAGAAGTTCGAGTGAACTCTAATCCGTTTTTATTCGTGTACCTTCACGGCTGTGAGTATGGGGATACGAGCTCTAATGTTTATTTTTTATAAACGGCTTTTTGTTCAGTTAATTGCACTGTTATCCCACGATAAAGGCTAGCCTTAAAGGTAAAGGCTCACCTTTAAGATTTAAAGGCGAGCCTTTAAAACTAAGGCTCACCTTTAAAAGTAAAGGCGAGCCTTTAAAAGTAAAGGCGCGCCTTTAAAACTGAAGCGCTAGTGCTTAAACACAAAACTTTGCACTGATAACCCGTGATATTAGGGAGGATGACTTACCTCGTTTTATACTTGCGTGAAGCACATGCACTAAATCCTTTTCCCTTAGTACGACTGTCTCATAAGACAGATGTTCTCGGTTCACGCCGTGACCACCCCCTTGTGTATTTGAAAAGAGAGGAGCCCTGGAAACACCCTCATGCTAACGCTGGCTCAAGGATGTATAAGATTCTCAATCGCAACTTAGTTTATACTAGCTGACCCCGGCGTAACATACGCCGTTCTTGCAAACAGCCACCTCCTCACGCCCTCCACGCAACCTGCCCGCCACCCTCTCCTCGCGCTGGAATGCAAACGCTGCTCGCCTGCTCGCTTCTGGCCGGACGTCATGATCACTCAACATCATCATTAAGTCTGCTCCTAAGCGAAATATTCAGAACAGCTAACCCTCCATCTGGTGGCATGACCTTCGAACCAGGAAAAAATACATGGATCTTTTTCTTTAAATGGTTACTTTTTTTATTATTATTTATTTTGTAGTATTTATTCATTTATTTATTTATTAAGTATTGGAAAGGAAATTTAGCAACAGTAAAGAATTGTTTATTGTTTATACAGTATGTCCCAGAAGTCCTGTCCAAGTGAAATAAGGCGTTACGAGTTAGATATAGGTTGCAAAATAATAACATGTTCGTACAGGAAGTCACCTATGGCGAATCCGATCATGATGTCCAAAATGACCTTGGAGGTCGTCTTCAAGGTCATCCAATGTGTAACTCCTAAACTACGCATGGTATGGACATAAAGTAAATTAGAAAGTTGTAGGGGATCGTGGGACTAGTACAACAAACGGAAAGCAGAATAGAAATCGCGTACAAAATAGGGAAGATATTGGCAAAAGAAGGCGGGTGATGCAGAGAAAGCCATCCTTTGGGCAGCAGGAATTGCAGAAATCGGCTTAGTTGAACCATAAAGCGAAACAGCAACACAAGCAAAGCAAACATTCTTGCCTTGTTCCGGTAATACTGTAAAATAAACTTCACAGGAAGATTTAAGACAAAAGTCCCGGGTGGGCAAGCTCTGAAAGGGGCCCGTATTGTCCCCGAAAATCTAATGTCCTCCCGATCCCCCCTTACGTTAACTCAACGCCCTGACTTCACAATTACATTTTCCGAATTCGACAAAATGGAAAATGTCAACCTTAGCAGTCAGGGCCGCACCATAATGGGGGGAGGGGGGAGGGAAATGTCTGCCCCCCCCCCCCCAAAAAAAAATGACTAACAGGGACACTAATTTTTAAAATTCACTTTCACTGATTTAGCTCTTATAAGTTAACAAAATATTAATGAAGGATGCTTATAAGTAAAAAATGTGTAAATAAAGGGTGCTTATAAGTAAAATATGTTAATAAATTGAATCTAAAAAAGGGAATTTGTGGCTCCAGTTAGTCATTTGTGGGGGGCAGGTCCCCTCCCTTCCCCCATACGGCGCGGTCCTGACTACTGGGATTTACATTTTCCATTTAGCCGGAATTGAGAAATGTAATTTTGAAGTCAAGGTGTTGAGTTGCGTGATTGGGTTGGGGAAGGAAGATCAGTTTTTCGGGGACAAAATGTGCCATTTCATGGCTTGCCCACCCAGGCAGTTTGGCTTAAATCTGCCACTGAAGTATATTTTACAGTATTACCGGAACAAACCAAGAATGTTTACTTTTCTTGTTGCTGTTTCGTTTGGTAGTTTAACTAGGCATATTTCTGTAATTCCTGCTGTCCCAAGGACGGCTTCTCTGCACCACCCACCTTCATTTGCCAATATCTTCCTTATTTTGTATGCGATTTCTGTTCTACTTTCTGTGTTGTACTAGTCCCACGATTCCCCACAACTTTCTAATTTAGTTTATGCCCATACCATGCGTAGTTTAGGAGTTACACATTGGATGACCTTGAAGACGACCTCAAAGGTCATTTTGGATATCATGATCGGATTCGCCATAGGTGACTTCCTATACGAACATGTTATTATCAACAACTTATATCCAAGTCTTAACGCCTTATTTCATCTTGACGGGACTTCTGGGACATACTTTATATTGTAGTATGAAGATTTTGTTTTTGAGCGGGATGTGGATTACACGGTGGAATTGAAAATATCGCAGGGTCTCACTGATGTTGGGGGAAGGCACCAACTAGAAAGGATTCCACGAATGACGGATAGGCCTAACACTAAAATTGCTTGGAAAACTGTAAGTGTACAAATGGATCCAACCCACCTTGCTGTTTGCTATTTTTTTTTTCTTGATTTAATTAGATTACAGTTACGAAGATAGTATTGCCTACTAATATTGTGAACATTGCCCAAAAAAAACAACTACTAACATTGTAGGTCAGTGAAAATAAGGGGCAATACAGAAGGGCTTAACCCCGCCCCACCCCAGCTGTTGATATTTTCAAACTCAGTGGGTTATTTTTAACAGAATTAGGGTAGCATGGTGAAGTTAAGCATGTAGTCCTATCAATCCTTGACAATAAGATATATGTGGCTTTTTTAAGTACTATTTTGATACAACTTTTTCTAATTTTGATGGGTTCCGATTTTCCATTATACCATTAAAAGCGTTTATTTGAGAGCTGCAGTGCAGCGCTTTTTACCCTTGTCGAGATATCTTCAAGACCACTAAAAATATCGGAGGTTTTTCACAATTTTTTTGCTATAACTTTTTCAAATTTTAACGGATTTTGACAATCAAGTACGCCATTCGAAGGGTTTTTACTGCTTACTACGTGTCGATAGCCTGGACATTTCTCGCGATACATTTGAAAATGTCTAAAAAAATCGAAAGATTTCCACTCTTTTTGCTATAACGTTTTCAAGTTTTAATGAACTTGGAAATCAAGTACACCATTGGAAGCGTCGTTTTGAGAGCTGTGTAACGCTTTTCAAAGCGTGTTGATAGCTCAAACCATTCCCGAGATATCTTCGATAAAGAGAATCGCATGAATGAAAAAAAAAATGCACGATGTTTTCGTTCATTATAAATACTTTGCCTAAAACTTTGCTTTAGGAGGCGAAAGACTGCTTGCCCCCTTGGCGGAATGTAATAAATAGTTGCCCTAGTAGTTGTTTTCCCCCCAAAATTATCTCTTTTCATCCCGAGATAACCTCAGCAGTCAGCATTTAAAAAAGACATTAATCTTAAGACAGGCTATATACATTTTTCTTTACAGGTACCTCCTTGATACATGGCCAAACTATTTCATCAGTGTGAGCAGGAAACATGGCAACTAAAGAATCTACTTTAGTCGTTTCTATTATTCTTTCGTCTATTTTTACAGCAACAGGGTAAGTTCCCACGTTTTTATATCATTATATCAAAGCAGAAACAGTGCTTAAGTGTGGTTTATTATTGGTTTATCATACACGGCGATATGATTGAAGTCATCTCTCCAGCAAAACTAAAACTATTAATTTCTCCGTTTCTATTCAATATATTTCGACCAAACTTGGCCAGATAGTAGATAGCAACTTTTCCAAACTTTACACTAACTTTTATGCAATTCCGTGCAAGAGTAAACGTAGGGAGCCACACGGAAATTTGAAAACTGTTCACTTCGTGTTGTTGTTCTGGTTCTTGTTCTTGGCTGACACGGTTTCAGAAAAAAACTACTGCACCTACCTGAAATCTGAAACATGATCTGAGCCAGAAATTTTCCTGTGCTTCAACCTTACAGGGACCACTTTTTCAATTGGTCGATCCATTCCGGAGGTACGGGAGCATTGCATTTTTTATTGTGAGCCCTGGCCCTAAGTCGTGCGCCCACTCCAGTTACGGGACCCTAAACGATCATTTTGATTTTTTACATTGTTTTAACCATTGTATTTAGAGAACAATGCCACTCAGCAAATTCCAGATTTATTCTTCGTGCACGTGTTATGTCGTAAACAAGGTACACGGATTACAAACAAAAACGTCAAGTGTGCCGTAAAAAAGGGGTTATATGATTGAATTTTCACTTGTTAAAATGTACACGGATAAAAATTGATGATTTTTAATTGAAATAATCAAATGTACAATTGAGAAAATTGCATCTGTTTAAGCGCTGTTGTGCTTTACCAATCATATATTTAAGACGTAAAGCACAACAGCACTTAAACAGATGCAATTTTCTCAATTGTACATTTGATTATTTCAATTAAAAATCATCAATTTTTATCCGTGTACATTTGAACAAGTGAAAATTCAATCATATAACCCCTTTTTTTACGGCACACTTGACGTTTTTGTTTGTAATATCATTATAACTAAAGCAGAAACAGTGATTTAGTGTGGTTTATTATTATTGGTTTTGAGATTCGTATAAATTCGGATCATACGAAAGCTGCGTGATGGTAAAGGGAGCCATCACGTTTTCTCCGTATAAAGCAGTGATAGCAGAACCAAAATGGCTGCCACCAAGTTTGTGGTCCGAACTGAGATTACTAAGGTCAACAGACAACCACCAAGGTGCCAGTTACGGTTGAGTGATCAGGGTTGGGACGAAAACTGCTAGCGGCCATTTTGGCTCTGATGTCACTACTTTACATTGTGAAAACTTGAGGGGTCCCTTTACCTTTATTGGGTTTTCGCATGATATCACCCCTTTTGGCGGTTATATGGTTTTGGTTTGGCAAAAATATTATTGGTTGTCAGCTCCTTACAACTAAAGTAAAAACGAATAAATACGAGCGAAGTGAAAATGACTTTTAATAATAAACTTTATAAACCCAACCCAACGCAATAAACCCAATAAATTAACCCAATAAATCCAATAAATAAATAAATTAACCCAATAAATTTATAAACCCAAAGCAATATTTGTTATGACCCCCAAAGCAATATTTTTGTTTTGTTTCCTTTTTTTAAAATTGTTTTTGTTTGAAAATGAATCCAAAATGTGAACATTTTTCTCTTTTGTAGGGTAGTGAACTGTGAGGATGTTACGTATAAAATAAAGCACATGACGTAAAAAGGCTTATTCCGCTTATTAAGCTTCGCGATTATTACAAACTAGAGGAAGCCCGTGCTATGCACGGGGCCGGTCATGAATTAAGTTTACGGACACATTTCCCGGGACATTTTTCCGGCACTCTTCCCGACGACTTGTCAGATTGATCGACCACTCATGCCTGCCTCCTGTTTGCATGCAGGTAGAATGGGAGAGCGCATTTGCAAAGCGGGCGCGAGGAGAGGAGAAGTGATTGTTCGGCCCGACGACTTGTCAGATTGAACCTTTATTGAGTTGATCGACCACTCATGCCTGCCTCCTGTTTCCATGCAGGTAGAGTGGGAGACTGCATTTTCAATGCCGGCGCGAGGAGGGGAGAAGTGGTTTTCCTTTTAGCCTTCCTTTTAGCCGGCCTCCAAGATTATTACAAAGATTGAGGCGAAAGTCTGTCATGTATCCCTATTAAGTCACACGCTAGCGTGTGTCGCTGCCAGATTCAGAGGCAATATTAATATCCATCCTTATCCAGATAAATTACCTATGAGCATGGCGAATATGACACTGCCTTGTGTCATTTACAGCTAAAGCAGTTTGGCTGTTTTTAGGCATTTGAGG
>JAHWFP010111611.1:14677-43126 GCA_023313725.1 Lithobius niger
AAATGTAAATGCCTGATGAACAATAAAAAGGGGACGGGAAACTGTAAAACAACCAAGTTTTCAGTTTATTTGTTTTTTTTTTTGTAACAAAACCAATATCAGCGTTGGATGAAAACATCTGGTCAGTGATTGCATCGTCGCACACAAGCTTCTGGCTCATTTGCCGTATCGTAGTAGCAAAAGTTACGAGACAATTTTTTTTTTAATATAATGTGCAATATAGTAGATATTGTTCAGTACACCACGCATTTAGATTTTTTAGTAGTGTCCTGTTCGTATGTCTGTCGTTCCAACTGCATATGTCAATTGCAATTTTAAAAAATTCTACCATACGACACGTCGAATTACTAATGCAGTGTTAGTGCATCCTTGTTTTCTGTTTAACTGGGGTTCCTCTCTTCCCTCTTATCCGTTCCCATGTGTGCCCCTACTACTTCCTCAACGGCGTATCAAGTTGCTTGCATATTGCTCTTGCATTTTCATACAAAAGGAGGGGAGTAGCAGCAGCAGCGGCCCCAGAATGCAGTGCTGCAACATGTAACAATGGGGCAACAATAGGAGAAGCGCAGAAGACTGGATTATATTAGACTAGCAGATGTACCCGGCTTCGCCCGGGGTGTAGTTTCGCCCGTGGTTGTTTCCCAGTTTTCGGTAGGTGTGGCCTAAACGTTGAATGCGACAGGTAATTTTGCTTCTTGGAATACTCCCCTTTTACTCACATCCTCTACCTCCCCTTTTCCCCTCCTACTATCCTCCCACCCTTTCAAAAAAAACAACTTATCTTGTAGGTTCAGTTAATGCATAATGATTTGCTGACTAGTAACAGACGCATTGCCTCCCCCCCTCACCCCCTCCCATTTTTTTTAATTCTACAGAGCAGGGCTAGCAGACACACTGCCCCACACACGGGGATTCTCCGTTGAAAAATCCTACTTTATCGCTTTACTTGATCCTTCCGTACCGGATGAAAAATAACTCCTTCGTGCGTGACGTCATTTAAGACTTGCCGCTGAGATGTCCACGCAGAGGAAATTTTTTATTTTATTAAATTTATTTTTATTTTATTAGAGTCTAAACGGCCACAAGCCGTACACTTTAGGCTACACCTAAAACTTAAAACTAACCTACCCTAAACATGTTACACCCAGTATAGCAGAGGAAATTGTTAGTCGAGGCAACAATGTGCCCATTAAGCAACAACGTACCAGTTTAAACTTTTTGCCAAAGAATTGACACGCTCGTCCGTTTTCATTGTATGTGTTGCTGTTTCGGGGGTTCTTGTCGTCGTTTTATCTTGGGGGGGGAGGTCTTTTCCTTTTTTTCTGGGGGGGGGGCGGCCCGTCGTTTTTGCTATGACACTTTGCCTTATAATGTAGATTACATTTTATTTACTTGAGCCTAACCGGTCAACTAAACCTTGCACTCAATCTACTTGCTTCTACTTAAACCTAGTCTTAACCTCATAACAAGAGCCATCAAAACCAAAGGCTGCGTAAAGAGAGGATTACAGTTCATTCCTAACGTGGTCCATGATACAGCAACGAGCCTATATGAAATTTGAAGTGTGCGTAAAAATGTGATTGAAGAAACATAATTTGTTGGATATCCACAATACGCATGGGAGACCAAACCGTACCAATGTCGCAAATGGTGCGTCCAACGCCACCCGTGCTTCGGCTCGAATCTAAATAATGCGGGTTCGGTGGTTTTTTCGACAAAGACCAAGACACACGTAAACCTCTTAATGGAAACCTACACTGAAAAACTGGATTTCCGGCTTTTCATCTTGTAATTGCTAAGAAAAAAATGGATGTTGTCAAGTTGGGCCAAAAAAGTGTGATATCTCCCGAAAACAAACCATGTCAACGATTCCCGTCAAGTTTACAGGCCGTTTGAAGTCGTGATATCAAACGCCAACTCTTTCACCAACTTAATCCCACCGACTATGACTACAGACGTTAAATAAAATACATGAGAAAGCAATTTTCATATTTTTTATTTAACTTTATAGGATTAACTAAGCGAAAAGCTTGGCGTTTGATATCACGACTTTAAACGGCAGAAAAGCTTGGCAAGAATCGTTAACAAGTTTTGTTTTGGGAGAAATCATTTGTCTTGCTTGGCTCTGGGATGCGTAGTCTCTCATTCGTTGATGAACGGAATTGGATTAAAGCACAGGGACTTAAAGGCTGTAGCGCACCGCACAGGTGAGTATAGAGCAGTGACATTTGCCGCCATATTGGCACCAGCTTGGCACCAATATGGGTTTTGGATGGCATAACTACAAGGTGCACTACATAAAAATGGAGGGAAAAACAACGGAAGAGCGGATTTCTTAAGCTTAAAATAACGTTGTTTTCTCCAACAACAAAAATCACGCGTTTTAGGTCTAAGAAATCACTCTTCACAGCATCGGCGTCAGTATGACGCCCTTCTGTTTCTCTCTGTAGTGCACCTTGCAACTAACCCATTAAGGCTCCAGCATAGAGTTATATACAATAATACTACGTCGTGTCACTGCTCTACATACAGAGCATGTATATACTATATATATGTACTCTGTGGTACACCCTACAAGTAAGTCCCTGTGGTTTAAAGACGTCTACGACGGCTAAAGACTTGTAGCGATGAACTGTGAACTGACGGAAAGGATCTCGAGCAAACATCTCTCAAATGCGCATAATACTGAAAAGTATTGCCGAGCGTTTCGCACGAAATTTCATATTGCAGAAAGGTCGGAATGAATAGGGGTGGAAGCTTTTTAGGGTTACTCGCTTAAATATCCCAATTTCGGATCACGTACGAATGTAACGGTATTGTGCAGCCAATTTGCCAGAAAGTAATGATGGAGAGAAACGCATCGGTGCGTTTCTCTCCAACTAATTTGATTAAAATGTCGGCCCGAAATTGCTTGGAAAATTGCAAAAAAAAAAAACAATGTTGTGAAATGTGATCAAATCAGCACTTGTTCGTTTAATATGGGCAAACTTTGTTGCATGAAAACAATGCGCACGTCATTCTGAACTGAAAAGCGATTTCAGATGTGTTTTTTTTTCCAGAAGATATATCGGTAGCACTTCATATGTTGTACCGCACAGTTAATTTAATATTAAAACCCACCCATCACCGAAACTGGTGTCAGAAAAGCCGCAAATTTTCCAAAAAGGACCGGCCTTTGAAAGCAGTAACATCATTCACCTGGGAAAGGCTGCCGTGGTTAACACTCAGGGACTTTCTACTGTCTACCGGGTCGGTTCACTCAGTTGATTGCGTCTGAGCTATAGCGCAGCTATTTCCCGTGGTAAAGTATACACGAACGAGATTCATTTGATGACGTTTTTGCTCCCAAACCAATCTTCGAAGCAGAAGACGCTTGGTTTTTCGAAACCAACAAAAAAGTGTGTTTCATCTAGGGAGTAGTTTTTGACGAAATTAATGAATAATTATGAATTATCTCATCGCTCAACCTTTACTGAACGTTAAAATACACATTTTCAAACAAAACGACAAATTCTTACCCGATTACCCACGTCGAGAGTTGGTGACGTCATTACTTCCAAACCAAAACAATGGCGTGCTTTTACGATGATCGCTTGTGATGGTGGTCTCCGTTTGACAACAAACGTTGCGACTATCAATCGCATTGTCGATTGGACTTTTAGGTTAATGCACTTTAAAACAATTTAACCAATTGGAGCGGTCCAGCTTACGTTTGATGATGAGTACTGGTTCGTTTCTTAGTCCAATTTTGTGTCGATTCATCAGCAAATTCAAAAGCCAATGAGATGCAAGAATCAGTAAAATGGTGGGAAATGGGAGCAGAAACGTCAGACGCGTTTGAAGCCGCTCTCAAAATCTCGCGCGGTTTCTCGTGGCTAAGCGTATTAGTAAGTGGGCCCACCCTATCAAGGCTACGTATAATCCAAGCTCCCTGGTTAACACATTATTGACCAGCAAACTTGGAACACTGCCCTCTTCTTTAATTTTTTTGATCTTGGATTGATGATAGTTGTCTGCAAATATGACTGATTGCATAAATGTGAATGTTTTCGAGCCATAGGATTGTACAGTTTTTAGTCCAAAATGTTTCAGGAGTCTAAGAAAGTAGCCACTCAAAGAAATTTAAGAGACATTGTGGCATGTTTACCGGTTAATATGGCTAATCTAGGAGACTTTTTCTGGTTGAAGGACATCACTACTTTTTGGAAACTTAACGGCTTCTTTATACCAGTTTGGTTTTGGGTGGATATCACACTTTCGTAAGAATTAGACTAAACGAAACATCACGCTTGCCTCCATCTACACTTTCATGGAAGAATGTTGATATATATGTGTATGTATATTAATAAACAAAAAAGTCTAAAAGTCTAAACCTAGAAGGAACACGAACAAGCTTTGACAGTCAGGGTCTAGGTGTAAAATTTTGCCAGTAAGAGGCTGGTAAGCATTAGACCCTTAGTTGTAGTCTATTCGGACAGAACGTGTGTATGAACGGTTGCAGCAGGTTTTCTTTGTTCTTGGGATACCATTAAAGAATTTTAAGAACACATTTGTATTTTAATGCTTTAGAATTTTCGATTTTCTTTATACGAATTTCGCACAGTGAAAGTAATCGATAACAACCAATATTGCTCTCTGCTGCGAATATGCAGCCATCTTACTAATCCGGAAGAAAAAAAAACAGGACACCAACACCCCACTAACGTTGGACTTGCTTAATGACTTAGTAAGCCAATTTTGTATATCGAACTTTGTAAATATAACTACCGCCTATGCGGGTGGAACGTGTGTATATACGGATTTAGCAGGTTTTTTGTGCTTGGGATAGCTTTATGGAACTTTATTTAAAGCTATCTTTATACGAATTTCATAAACTTAAGGTAATTGATGACAACCAGTAATGCTCTCTATGCGTAATGCGTGCTGTCATGTTACCAAGCCGTAAAATAAACATTCCAACGTATATTCCGGTGCAATTAGGACATTTTTTGACGAAGTTTGGAAAAAATTCCCATAAAGATTAAACTTGGCAGATATGCACCCCGAGTAACATACTAAAAGTCCCCTAAAACCCCACTGGAGCTTTCGTCTCCGTTTTGAAAAATTGGCTGGCGCTGGGTACAAATTGTCTATTTTCGTAAATATCGCACGAACGATCACTCCTACCTAAAATTTTATAGAGACCTAAATTGAAGATAACAAAAATCTCTACAAGATAGGTCCTTATAATGTTTTCGTTAAAACCAATGTTTTTTTTTTGTAATTGACTGTTTTACTGAAAACATGTGATAAATTTTGAAAAAATGGCCCCGCTGGCTACCAAATTTGCCCATTTGGTTTCAGTTATTACATGGGTAGAGGAGTCTTAAAATCCCAGATCACAAATTGTTATGCTTCCCCATAAAACTGGTGTTTTGGTTGTAACTCTTTAACCGTCAACAAATCAAAAGCATAATGTGAAGCAAAAAACGTTCAGCACACAAAAGTGATATACATCTTTTACGTAAAAGCAACCCTTGAACCCCAAAATTGTATTTAAATTGCATCACCCTTAATTTGCATGAAAATTCCTTTTTTCTATTGGGTCTTCTAGTGATTTTTGTGTTCGAAGTGTTCTTGCGAGCCAATTAATATCCCAAAATGGACAAACTTAGGATTTTTTGAAAGATGTGGATGTATTCTTTCCAGCAATCCTAACCGAAATTATTTAGCTTAGATAGGGCTTCATCCTACACCCATTTAAAGGTGAAGACATACTAGTGTAACGGCGAAAGCGTATAGTGATTTTCGAATTCAAAGTGCTCTTCCGAGCACTCTACTAGCCCAAAATGGGCATGCTTATGATTTTCTGAAAGGTGGGGATCTATTCTTTCCACCAATTCTAACCGAAATTGTTTAGCTTGGATACAAATATGACCTTTCCAATGGCACTTTGAAATTGAAACTAGCCGCTACACCAATTACAGCTACACCTTAAAATAGGCATAGGACGGTCCCTTTCTAACCTAAACAATTTCAGTTAGTTTATGAGGAAATAGTTCCCCACCTTTCACAATATCCCAAGCATGTCCTTCTCGGGCTCTTAGAGGGCTCGCAAGAGCACTTTGAAATAGAAACTCCCATACGCGTTCGCAGCTACACCATTACCTCTCCACCTTTAAATGGGTGTAGGACGGTTCCTATTTAAGTTAAACAATTTCGGTTAGGATTTATGTAAAGAATAGATCCCCACCTTTCAGAAAATTCTAAGCATCTTCACTTCGAGGTATTAGAGGGCTTGCAAAAACACTTTGAACACGAAAATCCTTATCACAACCAATTTTAAAAAATGAGCTTTCGTGCAAATTAAGTGTTACACTTAAATACGATTTTGGGGTTCAAGGGTTGCTTTCACGTAAAAGATGTCACTATATCACTTTCGTTTGCTGAACGTTTTTACTTCACATTATGCTTTTAATTTGATGCCGCATTGAACAGTTACAGCCCAAAAACCGTTTTTTGGGGAGGGCCATAAAAGAATTGTGCCGGGATTTTTAGACTCTACCCATCCACTGACTGAAGTCAAATGGGCAAAGTGGTTGCCTGATGTGAAACTTTTTTAACCTCCCCACTTCCGCTAAATAGTCAATTTGATAGCTGGTGGCAGCCATTTTTTCAAAATTCATAACATGTTTTCAGTAAACAGTCGATTGCGAAAAACTGTTGGTTTTAACGAAAACATCATAAGGACCTTTCTTGCAGAGCTTTTTATTATCTTTAATTCGCGTATCTATAAAATTTTCGGTAGGAGTAATAGTTTGTGCGAAATTTAAGAAAATATACAATTTGGTAGCCGATGGGGGCCATTTTTTCAAGATGGCGGCGAAAGCTCCAGTGGGATTTTAGGGGGGGGGGGGCGAGGGATAATCGTCTAACTGGAAAATCGCATAATGAAATCTGACTATAATAAGCATAATTTCAAAATGGTGTCTGATTTCAAGATGGTGACCATTAGAGATTGCAAGTGACCATCCCGTTGTTTCAGTTGTATCAACTATATAGTGTATGTTCAACATATGAAGAAAATCGGATGATAATATAAGCATAATTTCAAAATAGTCGGTGTGATTTCAAGATGGCGGCCATTAGAGATCATAAGTGTCGATGGCACATTCATTGTTTCAAGTGGTATCACAAAATATTGTCTACGTTCTTAATTTGAAGGAAATTGGGTGATGATTACCATGAGTTCAAAATGGCCGCTTGATTTCAAGGTGGTGGGCATTAGCAATTACTAGTGACGATCGCACATTTGCTCTTCCACTTGGTATCAACTATTTCGTATCCGTTCTAAATTAAGCATAATTTCAAAATGGTCACCCTATTTCAAGATGGTGGCCATTAGAGATTACTAGTGACGACGGCACATTCACTTTTTAACTTGGTATTAATTATTTCGTGTTTGTTCTAAATTTGAAGGAAATCGGGCGATAATAAGCATAATTTCAAAATGGTCCTGATTTCCAGATGCCAGCCATTACAAATTAAAAGACACGATGGTATATTTATTGTTTCGTTTGAAATCAACTAATAGCTGGCTCTGAAAAAATCTGAAAAAATCGGAATTTTGCCAGTGGCAGACGTATTCATCCGGAGATTGTAGGATTCCTATCTACACCTCCTAACCAGTGGCAGTAATTATACAAGCTATGGTGTAGGATTCGTATCTACACTGAATGTGAGCCGCCATTGCTGCTCAGAACATTATGAACTGTTCCTGCACGGAACGCTACCTTTAGAACCAGTGCATATGCATTAACATTAACAAGTAGAATTTGTGAGCAAACCGAACAGTATTCAGAAATCTAACAGGAATATTACCTACACCGATAATTGTTCGTTGGGAGAATTTGGTTACAGTAAGGAGGATCTGTTTTTTAATCAGCAAAATAGCATTGTTTCAGTTACGTTATGTTTTATTTTCTAAATAACTGTTTGAAAAGGCATATGCCCACCTAGGAAGCTGTAATTTAACCCTATTCCCATGATTGTAGGTGGTGTAGTTTAATCTGTTTATGTATCTCAGGTGGCTTTGACCTGTGGTAAATACATTACATTTCCTTCCGATGATGGTGTCTTGTGTCCGTGGTGTGTTCAATATCAATAATATTTTTACCCACACTACACTCTGTCTGACGCTCTAGTGGCGTTGGATGCGCTGTCTGCAACATTGGTACGGTTGGTCTCTCATGTGTATGTCCTTCCTCTGTGAAATTATGTTTCTTCAATCACAGTTTTATGTATACGTCACATTTCATACTGGTTCGTTGATTCGTTCCTTTTGTCTGGGACACGGAGAGAGCCGTAACCCAAAATCGGAAAGCGTGTTTCACGTCGTGTGGCCTGGTTGTTTTACTATGATGGCCTGGTCATGGCGGCGTGTAATATGTTGAGACGGTTATACTGTTGTCACAGTAATAGTAAAAAACAAACAAATAGAGCTGGGAGCCAACTGGGGAATATATCTAGGGAAGGGTGGGGGTGGGGGAGAGAGAGAGAGAGAGAGAGAGAGAGAGGCTACATATATCGGGGGAGGGGCACAATTATATTTGGGGAGGAGAATGGCAATTACCCCGAGGTGGCTAACAAATGCTGATTCATGTCACCATTACCTATTGTGCTTGTCCTATTTGTGTTGCCCTGTCCCCTCCCCCTACATCTCCCTCCCATCAATTGCTCATCCCTACTTTTTTTCATTTTTGTTCTGAATCCCATTGCGCGTTTTTTTTTTGTGTCTTTTATAATCCTGCAGTAGATTTGCATCTGCAGTTATTTTTTTGTAGTTTTAGCAAGTTAGTGTAAATATATGCAACACTAGCTAGGCTAGACCTAGCATGCTGCACGGGGAATTGAATTTCCCGGTCCTGGTATTTGGTCCAGGACTAATCCTTTAATCCTAACTGTTTTTGCTTGATGGTATCATTACGATATTACGCTGTTAGTAAGCGGTTTTTTCCAGCTGTCTCTCGTGGTTTCGTTTGGTTTGGTTCACTGGTTCTCAGTTATGGTAAGAGATGGTGTTCATGTTCCCGTTGCTGAAATTTCCGCAGTTATCCATCGGCTTCTCAGGATAGCATGAGCTTAATAAATGGTGTGTATAAGTTTCGTCTGATGTAAGTGTTAATGGTACTCTTCCCCTCCCCTTTCCTCCCAACTTCTCCCCTCCCCGGAACAGTCGTTTACTTGCCTCCTCCTTAATAACCCCTTCTCGACAAGACCCTGTCCCCTCCTCCGCCTCCTACTTGGTGGGCAAAGGAGCTCTCAAGTTACTTGGTCGTTCTTCGCACTAGAACCGTGTCTTTAGTTACCACTTGAGCACATCGTGTTGCCTGGTCAAAATTGCAAGGATGGTTTTTTGTCCTTATTTTTTCTTCTCTGAGCAAAATAAAAATCTTTTTTTTTTTTTATCGAAAACGTAATGTTACTACTGAAATTAGCATTCATTATTAGTACGATACAACTGTTAACGGGGCGTCTCATCCTCCCCCATCTTTCCCCATTCCCTGGCAAAATGGTTTACCTGCCGCAAGCCAGCCAGCCAACCTTCATCAAGTCCAACAGTTAGTTTTTCACTACCGAGGAAACAGCGGCTTACCAAGCGATAAGCATGCAACGATGGTCGAATTCGGTTGTGGAGGTGAGCATCTATATATATAATTACACAAAACCGCAGCACATGCATCTGCAGCGCAGCCCAGCTATCCAGCAGCAGTTGGACATACGATGCCATCTCCGCCATCTACCGACGGAACGGCAAATTATAAGAGTAGTAGCCAAAGCCCGCTGAGATAGCAGCTGCGCCCGGACCGCAACGTCCAGCAGTGCGAACATACGATGCCATCTACCGACTGAACGGCAAATTAAATAGGGGGGGAGGGGGGGGAGCTAGACGACACGGAATGAGCGAGCGAAGCAAGCGACTCCGCTAGTCTCGAAATAAAAAGGCTTTTGCGTAACAAAGTCAAAAAAAAAGGGTTTCAAAGGGTTTAACGAGCGTTAACCACTCCACAAAGTCTAAACCTTTAGCCAGCCGACAATCCCGTATTCCTCAACGTGCACTGCAAGATTGTTGCAATTAAATTTGTTCATTTGCCAACGTGTCAACGGTCGTGCTTGCAGTGTTTGTTGCTGCTTACTTTGAACCAATTCAATGGTTTGCTTTGTTAATTATAGTTGCTTCTGTGGTTTTTCTCTTAGTTTTGTGCAGGGCGTGCGGCAGCAGCTCAAGGCTCTGGGAATAAAATTTGAATTTGAATTTGAACCAATTTCAGCTCAGTGCTGACAGCCCGCATCTACGAAATAAATACGCCTTTCTATTGTTTCAGGCTGCCAATTTCGAGGCCAGAAATTAACTGTGTAGTTTAGTTTTATGTAAAACCTATAGTTTAGCAGAAACACTTATTCTTTCATATTACTCATCAACAATCTACTACTTTGACGAAAGTATGATGCTCTAGGCACGGCAACCAAGACATTACACGTCTCCCAAGATGGGGAGGTACCAAAGGGGGAGGGAGGGCTTCGAGAAGGGGAGGCACCTCCATGCTTTTACACCGATTGGTTTCTACTCCAGTGGCTCTTTGCCTCTTCTCCAGGAGGGATGCCGATTGCCGAGCTCCTGTTGCATCTGAGAACGGGTTACGCGCTCCTCAATGGGCGTATGCACTGGCTGGGATGGTACCCGTCGCCTGTGTGTGGCGGTGGTGAGGCTGAGGAAGTCGGTGTCGTACCTCCGGGTGGACTGCAAACAGTGGCCGCAGTTCCGGAGCTTGCGCGAGTTTGTAGAGGTTCTGTGTGTCCAACCCGTGGCGGGGAGGGCGCGGGCCCGTTCCCGGGCAGTCCTGGACTTTTGCGCAGTGACCTGGCGTTTTCTGGTGTAGATGACAGAGTGATGTACTTGGTTGTTAGTCCTTTCATTGTCTTTTTGGCCTATACTTTGTTTAGTTTAAGCATAGTTTAAGTTTAGTGATGGCGTACATAGCGTTCAGGCTTGCAGACTCCCATAAGTGTAATGAAATGAAATAAAAGACTTAATATCTGCAGCAAAAATAATGAAATCCGAAGAAAAACGTGCATTGAATTGTTAATATGCGATTTTGATGTTTTTTAATATGATTAATTCCTTATGTTGTGCATTATACAAGTATGACGAATGGAGCAAATGGATTGTATGGCCAGTAGGGTCAATAAAGTAAAGTAAAATAGGATGAAGCGGGAATTGTTTTGTTGTCGTTTTTTTTATTAATTGTTATGCTCGCCCTTTTTCAGCGATAGCAGTCATTACGTTGCGAGTTTAATTCCGGATCTCAAACAGTGAAATTGTGCCACCCCAGCGAAGTTGCTTTGCTGACGTTATTTGTGAAATCTACCAAGCTTAAGGTCCACATGACGTCATATTGTAATGCCCTATTGTCACTTCGAAATTAAAATTCATTGTTAGTTGAGATGACGATACGTGATCAATTGTTGTAACAATATATAGCGTATGAATTGCCTGTACTTAATGTTTGACATCAATTGTAGTCGCTTGGTCTTCTGCCTGGTAATCCCAACAATTACGTGTTAATCTAGAATTCATCCTCCACGAACCCTCCAACAACCCATATCCAAAGGTAATTTCGACTATCCTAATTATAAATATTTCCCCTTTTCGCCCCAATTCCCTTAACTTAAATTCACTCCAGACCAACTCTGTTGTCAGTGTTTCACTGCAACCGCGAAATAGCTAGCTTAACTTTCCAACCAAATAATAACCCAAAATCCGCCGTCATTTTGACACACCCCGTGTAAGCCTAAATTAGGCCTAAATCCCCGTGTAAGCTTAAATCAGGCGAGCCAGAGCTTATCACCGCTCAGACTTATAATTAAAACAACATTAGAAGTGAACCACGACTTGGCGCCTTGTTCCATCAGCTAGGTTTTTAATTTGGAATTAACCCAACCTGTAGCTTGACCGACGTTACGTTGCCAACTTGTCCCTTAGCTGTGGCGTTAATGTTGAGGAGCAGTCGTACGAACTAATAATCGCCACAATAGTAGTCGATGCACCAAAGTTACAATAGTGCATGGCTTTTTATTTGGAAACAATTCAACTGGGTTCATCAAGTCCGCATTTAGGAAATAAATAAATTATTTGATCATGTCGGCCACCCAGTTTTGAAAATTAAAGCCGTCAACGTGATTTTGTTTTAAACTGAAGATTTAAGCGGAAACCCGGATCGTTTCATTTTCGTTCTCAACTACGAAACAATTTCCGTTGGCTAATAATGTTACTTCCCGCGTTCTCAAGCATCGTTGCGCGGCAGCGAAGCGAGCTCGTGCGCCGAAATTGTAATGCACGGTTGTGTCTTTATGGTGCGCCTAAATTGTAGCTCCACAAACAATACTGATGGATTTTTTCTTAGCCATACTCTACGGATTAAGGATCTTAATGATGTGATTTGTTTGCATTTTTCTTGAGTGTGAATGTGCTGCCTCTCAGGACTTGTTGACCAATGTCCCACGTCTTGTCCCACGTCTTTGTTGAAACTTAAGTTCGATGTCTCAACGAACAGTATGTTAAAAGAAATGGTTTTTTTCCCCTTCAGTTCTTCCCATAACATTTCCAGGGCGAAGAAAGGATTTATAGCATTCCCACCGGACTACAACAAAAGAGCAGCACCCGTTCCAGAAGATCCAGGTAAATTTGTGATGTCAAGGGTTGGCGCAAATACTTTCTGTGGTTCTTAGACTCAAATGTTGGACTGTCTGAGAAAGGACGACAACCTTTGAATGAAAAAGACAAAAGTGTTAAAAGAAAGTGTTTTCACATTCTCAGAAAGTGCTTTACTGTGTGGGCTTGACTGCCATGTACCGTGGGGGCCATTTTATCGAACTTTGGGGAACTGACTGTGAGATAAGCTGTTTTAAGAAAAACCGTGCTATTAAAATTGCTGTTGTTTCTGAAAGGTGACCTATTTAAATAACTACAGATGGGAAAGAAAACTACTTTTGTTAATTGTTAACCGAGTTCATTTGGTTTTCCGTCCTCGCATCAGGTGATCTACAGAGGCTATTAAAGTTTATAGCTTGGACACGCCGCTTTTTAAGCGTGTTTACGTAAATGAACAAACACAAATCACTTTAAATCAACCCTTCCCAATGTCGGTCACCACTCGCCAAAATGGCGAGTGGAAATCAACAGTTGGCGACTTGGAATTTAGAATTTAGCCTTACTTGCCAAATCGGCGACTAGCTACAGAGTATGCCACTAAAAAAGGGGTATCTCTGGAACCGTATAAGTTAGAGAAGAACGGTTTGCGGCGTTATGCTCAGATTTATAAGGGCTATGTAACTGGATTTTCTGCATTAATACTGGAGTTTAAGAAAATTGCACAATTTTGTTAATGCATAAATTAGAGAAACCTTTCATCATGCAAGACGTATTTGGTATGTGGCGAGTAAAAATTGTGAAATGGCGAGTTTTTTGTAAGGTCTACTGGCCAAGTGGCGACTGCTACTGGATTGACATTCGGAAGGGTTGCTTTAAATTATATAGGAATAAAGGAAACGTAATAGCACAACTGCGACAATCATAAATAAACTAAAAATATGTAAGATTCGGTAAGCCTTTATTGTGGCCTTATATTTCGTAGAGATGACGTGACCGGGACTTGAACCAGTGGACTCCGGAGCAAAATTCACTCACTCGTACCGTCTGAGCCATCTGTCAAAGGATACAACGAACTCTGTAGCACAGTTCACTATCTCGTACTGTATGAGCCATCTGTCAAAGGATACAATGGACTCTGTAGCACAGTTCACTAACTCGTTCTGTCTGAGCCATAGTGTCAAAGGATAAAATGGACTATGTAGCACAATTCACTAACTCGTACTGTCTGAACCATCTGTCAAAGGATACAATGGACTCTGTAGCACAATTCGTTAACTCGTACTGTTTGAGCCATCTGTCAACGGATACAATGGAATCTGTAGCACAGTCCACTAACTCGTACCGTCTGAGCCATCTGTCAAAGGATACAATGGACTCCAGAGTACAATTCACAAAATCGTACTGTGTGAGCCATCCGTCAAAAGTATACAATGGACTTCGAAGCACAATTCACTCACTTGTACCGTCTGAGCCATCTGTCAAAGGATACAATGGACTCTGGAGCACAATTCACTCGCTCCTACTGTCTGAGCCATCTGTCAAAGATACAATGGACTCTGGAGCACAATACACTCACTTATACCATCTGAGCCATCTGTCAAAGGATACAATAGACTCTGGAGCATAACTCGATCACTCCTTCTGTCTGAACCATCCCTCAAAGGATACAATGGAGTCCGGAGCACAATTCACTCACTCGTACCATCTAAGCCATCTGTCAAAGGATACAATGAACTCCAGAGCACAATTCCCTAACGCGTACTGTCTGATTCTTCTGTCAAAGGATACATTGGATTCCGTAGCACAATTCACTAACTTGTACCATCTGAGCCATCTGTCAAAGGATACAATGGACTCCGAAGCACAATTCACTCACTCGTACCGTCTGAGTCATCTGTTAGAGGATACAATGTACTACGGAGCACAATTCACTCACTCCTACCATCTGAGCCATCTATCCAAAGGATACAATAAAGATTTCGTAACCCTCTATAAAGCCTATATAGTCGTAGCAACAACTACATTACTCAGGGGAAATGTTGCTACGATTAATTCACAATGTTGCCACTGATTTCTGAATTTACCAATTTTCTTCCAAGAATTTCAGACTTGGAAAACTTCCCTGCAACAATACCGTCCCGTATCGCGCATTATCTCCTGGTGAAGTGACAATCCAGAAAGATCTTCAACAATGTCAAGACATCGCAAAATTTAACGTTAAAAGGACATACCTTCTGACTATATTGGAGCATCCTGCGCAAAACAGCTTTTGCAACGTTTTCATAGGTTAGAATGAATGTAGCAAAACCGTTTCTCACGAGGGGGAAAATAGGAAAATGAGAGCCTTTGCAACATTTCACGCGTCTGAAATAATGTTGCAAAAACTGAGCCATGCAGGAAAGCCTTTAAGTTGTAGTTACAATACCACTGATCAAATTAATAATGTAACATAGCCATTTACCCTTTAACAACGACAGCAATTGTAGTTCCTCACTCGGCAACCGATTATGAGTTGGTCCCTAGTTTTTGGAACGATATAATTATCCTTGACTCCGTCCCATCGAGATATTCCCCGTTTCGACTCAAGGAATTTCGACTCTAACCCATAACTCAACCTTAACCCAAGTTACAATATGCCACTCATAATCATTCGTCCCGCAGCAGAGTTTCAAGGCGAGCCATAAAATCATTCCTGAACTGAACCACCGTCTGATGAGTTTCCATTTGTAGGCGTAATGGAATTTGAGAGAAAGCCGGATTTTCTCCATCAATGGGTTGCCATCTCATTAAGGCCACGCAGCAATAAGACAAGGCTCAGATAATCATGTAAATAAAACACAAATTGCTGCAATTTTGCAGAATTAAAGGAAAGACAACAGCAAAAATCGTACATTAAAATAGCTAAATTTATTTGGGCCTTTACATTGTGTTTATTCCCTTTCCTTTCATGGCTGCGAAATTCTTTCATCGTTAATGGTTAGTTTTCATGATTTCCTTATCCTGCCAATTAGTATTTTTTTTCCTTTTTTTTTTAGGTAAGGTGCTTTCACTAAGTATAGGCATGGATGTATGGACTGTAACAGACATATCTGCAGAATTGATGGTAAGTCACTGAATCATTCTTATCCGAAATGATGAGAACATGGAATTCCAGTTAATAACAGAGACCACCTTCTTAATCAAAATCGAAAATCCCAAATAAAAAAAAATTAAAAACAACAACATTTACAACATTTATTAGCACAGCCGGCAGGCAGTGCTTATTAGAGTTAGTTTGCGCACGATAATTTTCAAATACTGGACCGGAGGCGGAGGAAGAGCGGCTAACAATATCAAAATGTTACAATGCTACAACACGTAACAATGGTGCAACAATACGCGAGGCGCAGCAGATCGGATTATAGCTCACTCAAACAAAATGCAACGATGCTCGGGCGCGGGGAAAGTAACATTGTCGTGGTATCTTCTTTATTACCGTTTTAACTCGTTGCCGAGAACCAAAATGAAATGGTCTTCATTTTCGCTTAAATCTTTCAGTTTAAAAACATAGGGCGTCAAGTCTTTAATTTTTTGGGCGGCCGACATGACTGAATGACTTATTTTCTTCTTCATTGCAGGCTTCGGGAAGCCAGTTGAGTTGTTTCTGCGATTGTTGGCATGATACTGCAACTGCCTGCAACAATACAGAATCCACTATCCATCGAGCTGATACATGCTAAATCTAGACACACGCTAGTGTGTTGCCATAAAATAGTGAACTTAGACTAAAGCTTGGGCAGAACCTGAACAGAAATACGCATTTCTAATGTTCCGTTTTTTCGCAAACAAAATAGGGTAGGCAGTGGACATACCATACACAACATAGACCAAATCGTACCACTTTCAATAAGAAGGACGCGAAAAATGCCAACAAATTAACTGAACAAAAAACGGCTTCGCCGTTTAGAAAAAAAACATTAGAGCTCGTATCCCCATACTCACAGCCGTGAAGGTACACGAATAAAAACGGACTGGAGTTCACTCGAACGCAACGAACTATAATTTGAACTCCAGGGAACAAGAATTGTGGCAGGCCAGCCTCCATGCACACGTAAACAAACATGTACATCACTAATCAATCAAACAAATTAGTTGGATATTTAAAAAAAAATACCCACAGAAAATGAACACGTAAGTACTCACATGAACTAGAACTAAAACAGAAACCATCAAACACAAGCAAAAAAAATGCCGAACTGGGAGTCTGCTTGTTTCAGAAATTATAAATGCACACAAAATACAAAGATAGCCACTCACACGAAATACGCTTAAAATAGAAAACAACAAACACAGACAAATATATAGTATGAAACAAGTATGATACACAAATTAAGCATCACACGCACACAAACATTAAACATTTTAAACACAAACTGCGTTCACTTACTGACATAACAATTACGTGAAAACAGTCATTATTCTCTGGAATTGGAGTTCAAATTATAGTTCGTTGCGTTCGAGTGAACTCTAATCCGTTTTAATTCGTGTACCTTCACGGCTGTGAGTATGGGGATACGGCTCTAATGTTTTATTCTAAACGGCGAAGCCGTTTTTTGTTCAGTTAATTTAGGTTTAACTGAATATAACAAAGCCATGTCACACATTAAATGCAACATGGAACTAAGCCTTTTTAAATATCCAGAAGCCAACTTAACCATACAAAAATAAATGTACTTACAAGGACAAACCCTCTCAATACATTTTTGCATCCCAAGCGTAAATAGCTTTTGCAAAATTTTCATATAGATTTGAGTGAATGTTGCGAAACCGTGTCATTCGGGGGAGAACCAGGAAAAAAGAATGTGCAACATTTACACAGTTTTGAGCTAATGTTGCAAAATTGAATCGCACAGGAAGGTCAACATGGAAACCTGGTAAATGCTGCAATCTTCCCATTTTTCTCTCGCGGAGAGAGTTTTGCTACACCCTCTCAAATCTGTGAGTATGTTGCAAGGCTAATTACGTGTGGGATGTTCGGGAATGGAAGAGGGTAGGTCCTTTTAATAAAAACAGCACGAAATATTGAAGTAAAGCAGTCTTTTATTCCTATCATTTAAAAAGTAATAAATCTACACAAAAATTGCTTTTATTTAAGATAGTAAAAAAATTTTTAACAATTCAGCAGTCAAGACAAATACACACAACTTGTACGATTGGTGTACAAGTTGACTTTGTCCATCAATGTTGTTCATTGATTAACTGAAAGATGTGACTGACGTGCTTTCAGATGCCGTATCGCTTTATGCATCAATATAGGTTACCACCCAAAACCAAAACTGGTAGAAAAACCCGCCGAGTTTCCCAAAACGATCGACCTTTGATGGTAGTGATATCATTCAACCAAGGAAAGGTCACCAAGGTCAATCCTATTAGCCAAGTTAATCGCACCGACTAATAGTTCGAAAGTTAAATGAAAACTTGAAGATTGCTACTCGCTGTAGCAATCTTCAAGTTTTCATTAAACGTCCAAAGTATTATTGGGTGCGATTAACTTGGCTAATAGGATTGACCTTGGCGGCCTTTCCTTGGTTGTATGATATCACTAGCTTCAAAGGCCGATTTTTTTTGGAATCTTGGCGGGTTTTTCTACCAGTTTTGGTTTTGGGTGGATATCACAACTTTCATAGGACTGTGAACGTAAACAAGGGTAACACAAGGGTGTTATCTTCATCTGTACCTTTTTTCTAGAGGAATTTTATTTCTATAAATTTTCACAGTGACAATTTTCAAATTTACCATTGCCAATTAGCCGTTAGATTGGCCAAATTGCCACGGCTCAGTTTATTGTATGACCACTCTTCACTTGCTTAAGTTGCTTCAATCCCATTTTAGCACTCACTGGTTAACAATAGCTGATTTCGTTCGTTTCGCTCACTCAATTGGCGCATCCCCTTCAGTTGTTTTGTTTATCCCTGCACCTTCCCCTTAACTTTTCAAGATTTCATTGACATTTAGTCACACAGAAATCCCCAAAGGTCGCTGTTACTAAAACAGAACGCGAAGCATTTTATTTTGGGGTTATTAACAAAAACCTCGTTAGCTCGTGGATGCTCGTATTGTTGCGTAACCATCATCTAACGTGCATCCTTTTATTCTTACACAATCCACGGCAACGTTAATGTTTTCTTATTTTGTCCTTCGTTACAGTTCAGTTTTTAGTTCGTGCAGACTTTTACAATAATTCTAAAGACCAGTGTTGATTGTTCAAGACATTGTTGCTTGAAATCTTTGGTTGCAACCTGGAAAAGAAACGAAATTTAAATTCGCTGGTGGCGAATTTCAAAACCTTCCCACGCATTTGTCCTGACCCCCTACAACTCTCAGATCACCATGCATCCGTGTGCCAAAATTCAGCTACGTATGCCTTCTCAATTTTGCGCTAGCCATGAGCAAAAATTGTATGGGATTTAACATGGGAAATATCTTATTAGCTAGCCAGCTAGCTAGCTAGACAGTAACATAAAAACAATGTTATTGACGCATATTTTTCTCTATGGTTGGTGGACACTCATCCTTAAATTTTAGGTTTTCTTAATCTCTGACCCTTCCCCTCATTTTCCACAACATGCCAAAATATGCTTTCAAGTGCTTAACAGTTAACAGACACATGTCTGCTAGTGAGCCGCCTTTTTATCATTAACAATCAATTTTTTAACAATCGGATGTCTACAATGGGATGATCTATGTTAGACGATGGCGACGATACACTAGCGTGTGTCTAGATCAGCCACCCTTCCGAGGAGTGAGATATACAATGTCGAGGCCCGCAGAGCCGAGTCATTGTTGTATCTCTCCGAGGAAAGTGGCTGATAACCTATTTATCACCCAATTTCACGATCTTAGTCCGACAACAATAGTACAGCACGCATACAACAAAGAATGAATCGTGCTGACGTACTTTTGCTCAGGAAGGTCGATAATACGACAAAGATGTCATTGTTGGCAGCATTGTTATTCCTTCCTTAGTGAAAGGTTTTGTGCTCGTGTTTATTGATTGTAACTCGATTCCGAAGTGCTCCATCACCGTTCATACTGCGGAAACTCGACGACGAACAACCCCTTCCGACAACTTCTCTTAAAAAAATTTTTTAGGAAAAGATGCTTGAAGGGGCTATTCGGCGTTGTGTTTCCGCAGTATGAACGGTAATGGGGCTCTTCAGAATGAGTAACAATACAGAAATAAAAGCAGAGAACCTTGGTTGGCTAACTGGGCATTCGTTCTTTGTGCGATGATGGGTGCTTTCGGAATCTGGAACAGTATAAGACAACATACGTGTAATTATAGGACAGGAGAACCAAATGGGCTCGATTAGTGATAAATAAACGTATACTCAATGTGTAATAATTTTGGCTTAGGTTTAAATCAAGTTGAAAAGATCCCATTTAATACATAAATTAAAAATAATGAAAACCATGACAGACGTTTGTATGAGAATGGCTAGCATTAGGCTTTGTCAAGATTTTTGTGGAGTGGTGGGGGGAGGAAGAGGAAGGGCGTAGGAGCGAACAACGGGAGTCGGGCAGGGTGAGAGCTACCAACCAACAAGAGTTTGCACTGTTCAGACTGACGAGGAAAACAATCTGTTCTAAATTTTAATCAAGGCTGTGACGTCGTTTGCAATTTTAAATCGTAAATAACCTTTACAGTTCATTGTCATAATGTTTTTGTGCTACAAGAAAAATAAAATAAATAAAACGTAAGCATTTTTTCCTTGCTTAAGCAAAACTAGCTCTTTACGGTGCTCTTCTTAACTTTAATCGAGGCCGTAACGTCTTTTTTGGAGCTTGATCCTATATGCTAGCAAGCGAAGTCGGCGTGGTATGACTCCGCATCACCCAAGACACGGCCAGCTACAGTAAAGGCCGTATCATCTTTACCTTCCACAATGCTGCGGTAGAAGGCGAAACAAATTCCTACGCGACAAGTTTGCCAAGTGGCGTCATCGGTTGGCAGAATTTGGCACCCTCGTCAGTTAATTTGAAATTTCTCCGATTGGTGTGGAGATGGCAGCACTAGCAAACGTGCGCTTGCTTCTATGTCAATTGTTGATTTTAGTTGCCTTTTTTGGTCTGATACGATACGGCCTTTAATGTAGATGGCGTTTCCAAGACCGCTTTTCCTAAATAAATTGGACTGCGCATGCGCCGACTCTGACGTCAGTTGTGTTCTTTGTTGCGTCATGTATTTGTTATCTCTAATATCAACATGGCTGTCGTTGTCGATCAGACTCTGGACCACGAATGGACGAATTCTGGACCACCTGGACGAACAAACTAATGAATACTTATTATGAAACGTAAGTGGGACTACCCCGAACTTAAAAATTGTATTCGAGTGTATTATGCTACAATTGGCAATGTGGAATTTACGTTAGGATCAACATTTATCCCCGCCAATGATTTTCCCAATATTCCGCACGCCGTTGCTCATGAAAAATAATTTGGGCACGCTGCCGCTGCCCGCCGCCGTTAATTTTTCGGCGCGCCACGCCACTAGGTAGTTTTGCATTTTAATTCAAAACTTCAGTTTTAATTTTTTAACGAGTTTTTCACGATCTGAGGAGCCTTAAAAACAAAAAGAGGTAAGAAAGATTAAAATCCTTGCCAGGCCGGGCCGGAAGGGCACCTTATATTTTTTTTTTCGTAAACAGTTCCGATAGGCGGGTTGTTATTGTCAGTTTCGTGCAAGAATTTCATAAAGAAATACATAAACTGCTTATGCAAAAAATCGCAACATTATTATTATCATAAACGAAAGACAATGCTCTCTATTGGGTGGTTCCGATAGGCGGGTTGTTATTGTCAGTTTCGTGTGGTTTTGTTGTTATTGTCGGTTAGGTTAGGTTAGGTAAGTTTGGGGTTTTGCATTTCATACTGAGGTAGTTAACTGGTTGGGGTTTGGCATTTCATACTGGGGCAGTTAATTGGTTAGGTTATGTTAATGATGATTTAACGAGTTTCCGCAATTTGGGACCAATTTGTAGTGCCTTCCGTGAAAATAAAGGTAGGTCTTTTTTTTCTCTTTTTTTTCGAATTTCGGGCCATGTGCGTAAAGGGAACATGGGAAGAAAACGGACTCTCGTCCGATTTTTTTTTAATGGACTAAGAATTACCTGCTGAGTAATGTTTTCCTCTTCCATTTTTGGGGGGAAATGCACCGTTTGGCCGTGGCGAAGATTCAAAGTTAGCACTGCGCTGCACCAGAAAGCGTGAAACTGGGCGAAAGTCCGGCAAGTGAAACGCTAAACCCCAACCAGTTCATTACCTCAAGTGAAATGCCGAAGCCGGTTCCTAACCTAACCGACAATAACAACAAAACCGCACGAAACTGACAATAACAACCCACCTATCTGAACTGTTTACGGGAAAAAAATATCACCTGAGAACACGGCCTTTCGTCCGTCAGCGCAAAGAGTGCGGCTTTCAATAATTTCTGACGGCCAAACGAAGCCTTTGCCCCAAAAATTGTATGGGAAAATGTTGTTCAGTTGATCATTTTACGCCATTCTAGCTCAACAAGAGATCAATCGGTGAGGAACCCTTATTCTTCCCATAAGCCGCGTAAAGTAAACTTGTTCCCTCTATTGTTTATTTTACTATCGAAAGTGATCGTGGAATGAATTTATAATTCTACCTTTATTCCGTTGGCTACGCACCTAGTATGCACTATCCCGTTGTCTCACACGTTTGTCGAATTGATTATACTACAACAAACTGTAACACTAAATAATCGATTATACAATAATTACCTGATTAGCAGGAGCCACATAACTACACGAATTGCCAATACGCATAGAATCCTAGGACAGCCTTCCCGCGAATCGTAAAGTAGCCGCCATTTTTTTTCCCAGTGATTTGCCAATAGCCCAACAACAGATAGAATTCCGTTTCCCGTGCATGTTGTCTAAATCAAGCTCCATAGATCACAGTTATGTTCTTGTTAACACCTGGAGCAAGCTTGATGTTCTTTAATTCATAAGCAGGCGTGATATCCGATATCACTCCTCCTTTTGCATCTCAGTCCTAAACCATTGTTGCAATGCCGTCGTGGCCTATTGTTAAAGGAGGACTGAGATCGTGAAATTGGGTGATAAAATTGGGTATTGGGTATTAAATCTATGGGAGTTAGAAGCCCAACAATTGGGGAGATCTGTATCATTATTGAAGAGATGAAACTTACTTATGCTACAGGGTGGGATGGTATTTATTTAAAACATTTTAAAAATTCAAAATTTAATACAGCAATTATGATTACTAAATTGATTAATAAAATCATCGAGTTTGAGGAGTGGCCAGACAATTTAAAAATACAAATACTGAGACCCATTTTCAAAAAAGGTAAAACAGGTGATTTAAATAATTATAGACCAATATCTCTACTTCCGTTGATTGACAAAATAATTGAGAAATTTATTGCAAATCAGATTACAAATTTCTTTAATACAAATAATTTATTAAACAAAAATCAGTTTGGGTTTAGGAAGTCATTCGGAACAAGTGGAGCTCTTAAAAGCATTAATGACGAAATTGCAAAAGCACTGAATGAGGGTAAATGTGTTGGAGCTATTCTTATTGACCTCCAGAAAGCGTTTGATACCATTAATCATACCATATTATTGGAAAAATGTCATAAGATGGGGTTACGTGGAAAAATTTACAATATTGTAAAAAGCTATATGAGTGAAAGAAAAGCAGCAACAAAAGTTGAAAATACAATTAGCGATTTTGAAAATGTAGCGTACGGTATTCCTCAAGGCTCAGTTATGGGTCCACTTTTATTCCTAATTTACGTTAACGATATCGAAACCGAACATGTAAACACTAAAATTTATCTGTTCGCAGATGATATCATTGTTATTTCACTTGAAAATGAGTACACAAACATGATGAACTATCTCCAAAATGAGTTCGATAACATTGGAAAATGGTGTTTTGAAAATGAGGTCTTTATCAATACCAGTAAAACACAATTTATGTGTGTTCATTCACCTTACAAAAAAGTTAACCAAAACAAAAATATTTATATTCATAAAAATCAGTGTAACTCTTATAATTGCATGTTAGAATGTGATAAAATTGAGGTAGTTGAAGAGGCTAGATACTTGGGAATAATTATTGACGAAAAATGGAGTTATAAAAACCAGATTAACAGTATTATAATGAAATTACGTAAAATGATGCCAAGTCTTTATAGGATAAAAAATATTCTAGATAATAAAACTAAACGAAATTTATATTACGCATGGATTGAGAGTATATTGAGGTATGGTATTGAAGTGTATGGCCACGCAAAAGAAACTCAACTTAACAAACTTCAAAAAGTCCAAAACAAAATTGTAAAAATATTATTTAAAAATAACACCAACTATAATACAGAAAATATTTTTAATAAACAAAAAATACTACAAATTAACCAACTTAGAGACTTTGTAACCATTTATGAAAATTACTTTAAAACTGATTTTAAGAAGGTGACAGATAGTAAAGCAGAAATTTTACGTAAATCCACTTACAGATTTAATGTCCCTCAGGTAATGAACGATTACGGTAAACAGTGCAGGTCATATACAATCCCAACTCTATTTAATAAGTTACCCATTGACCTGCTTAAACTTGGTAGTAAGAATAAAATTAGAAAAGATATAAAAAGATATTTTTTAAACAATTAAATGTATGTGAAATTAAGGATGGCAATTGGGTAAATGATTGTTACATTATTTTGCTTTATATTCAAGCTGTGTGCTAGTTTAATTATTATTATTAGTATTCTTAGTTCTTTTTTAATGTTTTGCAGTTACCATATTTTTTATATATACCAGTGTGGTTTCTGTTTTGTTTCTGAAGCGATTTTTAATTTTTTTGAAGCGATTTTTAATTTTTTTTTTTTTTTAAAGTTTTATATTGACTTTTAACATATGATGTAATAAGGTAATTTTTTTTTTTTTTTTGTTTTTTGTGTGTACATTGTAATTGATATTTTTATGGATAGTAATTGTAAATTTGATATGTATCGGCTCTTCACAAGTTTCTGAGTGAACTTAAAGCCGTTATTTGGTAATAAACTATTATTATATTATTATATTATATATTATTATTATATTAAAATTTGTTAAGAAGAAACTCGTCCGTAACAATGAAACGGTCGAGACGAAGACATAACTAAACATCTTGACGTTTATTTTCAGTTTCTCTCTACATAACTGTGTGTCAACTTTAATCAGAACATGGGCAGTAGCACTTGGTTATATGAATGCGCGCAAGATAACACTTGCAATATACAGGAACTAACCCTAAATTAACTTAAGTTAATACTACAGGAACAACATGAACATGCATTCTATACCGTTATTACGAATCCGAAGTGTATACATTAAACTTTTATTTCGAGCATGCACATTTTACATTTTATTGCTACTGTTAACGATGTTACATAATTTATATTACACTGACTTAAAATTTAAAAGGATGGTAGAAGTAACAGTCATACAACGAGATCGGTCAAAGCTGCTGAAGATAGTATGAGGTACGTTACCAGATCAACACTTCAGATCGCCCAGTCTCATTGAAAGTCCTTGACCTTCAGGGCACGCATTTCATTGTCTTTAGTGATTCCATGAGTGCCCTGGAGTCCTTGGCGAATTACAATCCTCGGAACCCCTTGACACAACGTGTCCAAGCTTTGCTTTCCCGCTTGCCTGGCCAGCGGAAAACCGTGCTTTTCTGCTGGATCCCGGGCCATGTTGGGATAGCAGGGAATGAACAAGCTGATTCTGCTGCGAAAGGGGCCCTTTCTGGCCCTCTCGGTAGGGATCTCAGCCTTGTTCCCTCAGATGCCTTTCCAACTCTGCGTCTGAGGTTACACGCTTTTTGGCAAACCTTGTGGGACAGACAGGACGGTAACAAATTACGGGCCATTAAAGGGACTGTCGAGGAGTGGCACTCGGCGTGTCGCCGCAGTCGCCGTGAGGAGGTTGTGTTGGCCCGTTTGCGAATTGGTCACACCCGACTTACTCACTGTTTCCTTTTGCGGGGGGTTGACCCTCCTGAATGCTCTTGGTGTCGACGGCCACTTACGGTCCGGCACTTACTTGTTGATTGTCGCCATCTTGATGGTGTTCGTCGTCGGTTCCATCTTCCGCATGACATTGCGCGTCAGTTGGGCGATAAGTCTGTCCTCCTGTCCGGTGTTTTTCAATTTTTGCAGGAGGTACAGATGTATGACAAGATTTAGATTAGGGGTTTGAATAACATCTCTGTAATGTGTGGTGCAGTGGCAACCCGGACCACTGCACTGTGACTGAGGTTGGCGCTAATGACCAAGTTGTCGACGCACCATTAAGCCTCAATCCCCCCCCTCATTGAAAGTCATTACACATGCCATTCCTTTATGAGCTGCTCACAGGTCCATAATGCAAGTTGATAGTTGCTTATGGGTCCACACTACACAAACGTGATTTAACTTCCCTACTGCAGCTAGGCGGAACTGGATACAACATTTTCCCAAGCGCAATACCATGACCCCATGCAATGTAACCATGATAAATCAAGTAATTCCACACGAAGCCCATTCGTTCAAACTCATGTTTAAAATTCGCCTTGCCGGAAAACCTGCAATGTATGCCGCTGAATAACTGGATGGTCGCGACTGCACAAAAGAATTTCGTCACAATTCGTACAGGATTAAAATGGAAACATACAGAACCCTAGAAAAATTATTACAAACACTACAATTGGAATTTATGACTGACAATGACAAGTAACTCATTAATGAATCCGAGGTTTACAGGATTTTTGTTTAAGTAATCCCAATTAAGCATTTGCAATTAATTCCCATTCCAAGAGTGACATCGGCAAATGGCAGAGGTGACTCTGCTGTGCGTGACTGGTGCGACTTCACCCACTTTGTTCAACCTGTATTGAAGGGGTTGTGAATCGTGTGTCAGGGATGGAGCACTTTAGTATTCATTGCACATGGTGTGGTGCACGAGGAAATATTTCACGAGGGGTTGGAGCGCATACGGGATAGAGTCCGCGTGAACACCTGCAGTGTCGTCATCGTTTACATCACTCAACTCGTCGCTGTTGTATAACGATGCTGACCTGATGTGTACACGTATCGCTGACAGAAAGTCTGTCGCGGATCAATTGCTCTGTGACGGTGGGAGTATCAATATTTGTTTCCACCATGGTGTTATTTGTTTGGTTCTCCTTAGCCATGATCGGTGCCCAATTTGAACATAATGGCACCAAGGAATACACACGCGCTTGTTCCTGCACGTCATTAGGATCCTGTACATGACGTAAGCTGTAAACAAATTGAATGTTCCTGTTCTTTATTTCGAATGGTCTGACGAAGTCAGGTTTCATTAACAGCACTGTTCTACTAAGCAGCCCGTGGGAACCGAACACAATTCCTTCGCTTGGGTTCCCAGGCACGGACTAACTCGTATCTTGACTTTAGCTCAGAGCCTGTAGAACGGGATATCTTCATATAGCTCCAGGGAATTCTGCCACAGAAACCGAAGTCTTCCCTGTGCAATATCAGCTGATTCGGCAGACATCACTGTCGGATCATGCCACTCATCTTGCTTTACTGTCAACTCCCATTTAGCGTCGACGATTACTACAAGGTGAGAACGATGTTTCCTGCTGATCACCGTCAAGCTCGATGGCAAGCTGATGTTCTCCTTCATCGTCCAGGTTGATAGGATCATAGTATGGCTCTACGTTCACGATGTTACCATACGAACATCCTTCAAGTCATTGATACTCTGGAATACATATGTCCAGTAGTGCTTCCATTCCTTGACCCTGAATGGTGCCAAGTATATTGGAGCTAACTTCTTGGTTATGCCCTTCGAAGCATCTGAGAGTATATGAGACCAATTTTGACTAATTTACCTTTCTCTAAATGACTGTCTCTTCTCTGACCATCGTTACTTAACTTCCCATTCCTCCCTGACTCCTGAAGGTGAACCCTGGCAATGTCGCGTGCATCCTTTAGATTCTTTTGAAGGTTTCTGAGGTAGTCGTCCAACTTCTGCGATTGGCATTGTGGTGACAGACAGACCAATTTCGCTATGCTCCACGGTTCATGACTGTATACGAGGTAGTACGAGGGTTTACCTGTGTTGGCATGAGGTCAGGTGTGGAAGGCTACTTCTAGATTTCGCAAGCATTGATCCCAGACACTTGTGTTTTTCATGGATAAATGCTTGCAGAGGGTTCTTCAGTGTGTAATTCATCCTCTCGTTCACGTTCGATTGCGGTTGATATGCACATGTTTCCATGATTGTCAGAGTGTTGCTTGTGTTTGGCTGGATCACACCATCACGGTAGCCTGTTGATTCCTTCCTCATTCTAATAAGCCATTGATTTTATTATTGTAATCACGTCTCTGTCTTCCTGTCGTCGCTCAAAGTCTAGATTCTTGCTGAGCACCACAGTAATGAATTTTTGAGGAGACTGCTCGCTACATTGATACATCCTCGAAATTTCTCTGAGAAGTTGTGTATTCAGTTTGTGCTGGATAAAATCTCAATGGAATGCTGATTTTATTACAGTCAAGGTGGTGGATTGCATCGTGGTCTAAACTTGCCAGTGAACACTAGTCATTGTTGAGCGGTGCACCCAAAAGTTGCGTGTCACTGATCCAGACGTCTAGATCGTTCACCAACCATTCTCGTAGATCAGTGTCATTGTGGAGAATTGGTGGTGAT
>JAHWFP010111612.1:0-26516 GCA_023313725.1 Lithobius niger
AGTAAAGTACTTTTGAGGGGGTACGCTAAGCTCAGCTAGGGGGTCTGGGGGAGGGCTGTAAGCTCCCCCAGCAGGGTCCGGGGCAGGGCCCCGGAGGCTGAAGCATTTTATGCTATTTTAGTGCCTGTTTCTAGCCTCCAGTGAACACTGAAGCAACAAATTGTCAAACAAATTTTGGTGATTTTATAATTCATTTTTTTAGGATGGTAGGTTTCGTAAAATTTTATTGTGACTAAATCATGTTTTTTTTTTAGATATTTTTTTTCCCAAATTAAATTGAACAGAGTTCAGTTTAGAATTACATAAACAGTCCAGCTGGCCATTGACGATTGAGGGTTGACTTAATTGTACATTTTGGACTTTTAGGCTATAATGAATGATGACGACTCCTGTGTGCAGCATAGGCAGAAAGTCAGGCGCAGAAATTTTTTTTTAAATGTAATATCGAAAGCTGAAAAGTAATGAAATATTTTTCTCAGTTGTATCCTAAACAACTATAGGCCTAGAGGTATCATTGTAAAAAAAAATTTTCAGATTTTAAAACAAAAACATGCTCCAGTTTTTAAAGAATGGAGCGTCGAAAGACGAAAGGAATGGCGAAACATTTAACCTCAGCTTTGTCCAAAACAACTTGAGATATTATTGGAGAAGAGCTTCCACATTTGAAATCAATATGCTCCAATTTAATTTTTTCCATTGGGGATCTTGGGGACCGATCATTATTTGTGGGAGTGGGGTGGGAAATGAAAATGTGACCACTAAATTTTTGATGACTCCCCCCTTAAACCTGGAAAAACCCTTGATTCCCCCCCACCTTAAGGTGCAAAAATGATGTGACTACCCCCTAAAAAATTTTTTGCACCCATCTTTTCTTGAGATTCCTACAAAAGTATGATGAACACACTGTTTGCTTGTATGACCACATCCTAACATAGTCAGCACCTGAAATGCAGAAGACGCCAAGAAACCAGGTACCAAGGCTTTTCCATAAAGTTTTTTTTTGTAAAAACTGTACTTGCAGTAATGCTATTATTAGTTTCAAAACCTTGTAAACAGCAGGAGGGTCTGGTGGGCTTGTCCCCCAGAAGCTGAATCGTTTTTGGAATTTTGACTGCTGAAAGTGCCATTTTTGTGGTCCAAAAATGACTTTTTTTCTCCAGTTCGTCAGTGTGTTTTTGACCTCCCCCTTTTGACGGGACCTGAAAAATTTATGACCTCTTCCGTGAGAGGGTCCTCCGGCCTCCCCGGCGATAAATAATTACCGTCCCGTAGGGTAATTTTTGCCCTTATTTCGTGGTCTTTGGGTCACTTTTGTCCTTTAATATGGGATCTTATGAACTCTTACCGTCAAATTTTGGACCTTCGAAATTAACAAATTTAAAATTTTTAACAATTTTCATTTGAAAAAAATGTAGTTGTTTCTGCATTAATATAAATGCACATTTAGTGGCGATAGGTTAACTAAAAAAGGACAACAGAAAATCTAATTCAATTTGTCCAACTCGGTTTTAAATTTTTTTTTAAATTTTCATGAAGTACAGTTTACGTTACTGTTTTAACTAAAACCAAGGCACTGGTGGACAAGCAGACGAACTAGTAAATCAAATAACTCTGCATTAATTTTTTAGATATATTTGATATCACAACTTTAGACGGCGATAACTTGGCAGAAGTCCTTACGCAGAGTTTGTTGATATTTCTGCTTTACCTAAGAAACGTTTTAAATCCTGGCAGTGATGTTGTGTTTTGGTATATTAATATGCCAGTAATTTTCTACCCTCCTAAAATACCAGTTACGAGTTGCTCCACGCTAAAACCTCTTCTGAGCGGCACTGTTTAACAGAAAAAGAACTATAGGAAGTAAAACAGCAATTCAGTTTTTAGTTTTGCCAACTGTGTACGATTTTCGTGAAGTTATCACGACTTAAAACTCAATTTTCAATTTCGCCAACTACGCACATTTTCGCGGAGCTTCTTTTCCCCCACTCCCTTACAGCCTAGAGCATTTCAGTTACTCCCAAGCTACACAGAACTGTTGCGAAAACTGATGGAAAAAAAAAGTATGGTAAACTTTACTTTCAAACTGACGAAATGATGATAATAATTAACCAGTACTCGTGGAAACTGGAATTTGCAGTGAAAATTTGTCCGATTTTGCCAACTCAACAACTCGAATTTGCTAACTGTATGTGTTCCTTGGATGGCTGGGGGGTGGGGGAGAGATAAGCTCCCCCCCCCCCCCTTCTAGTCGCTTCGGCCCTGGTTGTTGAATAGCAAGTGATTCAAGGCAACTGAGGTGGGAATCTCGTGACGAATTTGACTTGGGAAGAGTGCTCGTGCCTTTCCAGTCCACCTCATGTTTCAAAGATTTGCAGTGGACTACGATGCCGTTGTCATCCTTTTCATTCCTCACGTTGGCCATATGTTGAGCCATATGTGAAACCAATGGCGACAGATCGTGCTATTCCTTATACCTCGGGGCACCCGAATGAGCAGCTCAAAGCACTGGCACAGAACGAGTTTGTCCGAATGAGGAGGAATGCGAGCACGAGAGAGTTAGCAAGCACACACTTGGAAAGAGTGAAAGGGAAGTTTTTAAAACTTTGCTATCCAGGAGGACTCCTAAACCGGTTAAGGAAGAAAGCGTGTGCAGTCATAGATTGGGAAAGAAAGAAGGAAGAAGTAGACAAAAGGGGCCCGAGAATAGCTTTAACATACATAGGAGTTGCGAGCTGTGCTAAACTTTTAAAAGAACAAGGATATAGAACGTATTTAACTGCACGCTACATTTTAGTATTTTATCGGCTTTTTCATTATTAAGGTTTCCCTTTTTTATTATTACAAAAAAAAAAAAAACTCCTGTTTGTGGTCATTTTTGGTAATAAGAAATAAGAATAAAATCCTCATCTCTAATGTCTTGACAAATATTTTGCCCAAGAAACTTAATACTTTTTTTTTTTGGGGGGGGGGGGGGGGGGGGACAGTAGGCAACTAAAAAATATTGATTAGGAGCCAACTTGGTGCCCAATTTTTTAAAGATTTCTTGAGCCCTGCCTGGTAGGAAGAGAACTCGGCGAGCAGTTGAACATCACTGGGGACTCACGAGTGCACAGCGCACGCAGCCCAATAAATACGGGAGACTGCAGTCGCGGCCGAATGCAAATGTGTGCAAAGCAGACGACGTAGTAAACAACGAAGTTAACAACGATGTAGTTGATGTAGAAAGCAAAAAAAAACCTTGAAGCCTGACGAAGGTATCTGGGTTATATCGAAAATTTGCTGGAATAAGTGCGAGTCCGTGTTGTGAATTTTAGCGAATTTAGTAGATAGATGGCTTTTCCTTGAATTTGTTAAGTTGTAGGCTGATGATGGCACGAAAATATTCTTTTATACATCTGCTTTCTGGGATTAAAATAAACCTGTTTAAACCAATGATAGTGAGAGTCGATTATTTTCCCTTGCGAATACAGCGATCGATATGGCTACTAATTGTCTAACATGTGTGAATAATTACCCCTCCTAAGAATACAATCCAAACATCCAACTGATTTCTTGGCCGCGGTTCCGTGACGCATATGCAACCATAAAACCAGTGGTCGCTTGCATTTCTAGCTTTTCGTCATTAACTGCGATGGATGGCATGGCAGCGCACACCTCTCAATTAAAGACGAGCCCACTACCATTCTTCTAGTGGTTTCATTTTAAACTGTAAGTTTAATTACAACACTAGTGAACTGAATCAACATTAAAAATATTCAGCACCGTTTGGCAGTTTTATGATACGGGAGGCCCCCAAATCGTTTATAGTCTCGACGTTTTGCACATTTTATTTTTACGACTGCGACGTTGCCACGTCGCACGACTGATAAGGATGAAATATCTAGATAGCACAGTCATCGCCCAAAAGTAGTTTTATGAATTTGCGTTCCTCCCCCCCCTCCCCTGACAACAAAAAAAATGTCATACAGTAGAAGTTGGTTTGCCGATTACCCACCCTCCAAAACGAAAGGTCCTAATCATAAAGTCATGAACGATTGACCAAACAAGTAGCCTAAGTCTACGCTAATTTAGCATGCCGACATGACTATACAAGCTTGTTATCCAGTTCGTACAAATAAGATCGGAGGCGGCGCGTGCCTACGTCAGTGATCTCTGCAATAATTTGCCAGTGATTGGTCGGTTGGTGGTGACATCAGCCGCTGACGAAGGCTACATAGTTCCCAGTAATTGGTCGTGGATGGATGACGTCAGTCGGCTGAAGAAAAAATAACGAACCTTGTACGTCTGCTACGAACAAAAATCTTTTATTATTTCTAGCGGAGGATTTCCCCAATGGATTCGATTTATTTTCGAACTTAGACCTAGAAATGTGCCATAGAATCTGTGTGCACAATTGGACAGAAATCCGATAATTCGTTAAAACGTTATAGCGCGAACAGACAGACAGACAAGACACCCAGACAGACAGACAAACCGTTCGCGTAAGAGTCTAAGCGACTCTTATAATGATTGTAAACAAGAGGTACAGTATTGGACAATGAAATTTAGACAGAAAAATGTTGGCTTCTCTGCTACTCTCCTTTATTGATTACTTCCTCCACGGCGTGAATCGCTGTGGAAATTCGATTGTTTTAAGGTATTGGTTTCAGAAATGACAAATAAGCGTATTTCATGTTGCAGGTTGGAGAATGATAAACTGTTACTACGAATAATTACGACATTAGGCCCGTTTTAGACGTAAGACACTTAGTTCGACTAGTACACTTCTCTCACGCGGGTAGAGACGTTCGAAGTAACCAAAGACATGCTAACTGAGCTTTAGTAATTTAGTCTGGATAGGACAAAGCTTGGTGCGGTTTAAACATTGGCGTAATGCACTTTTGTCCCTCGTGGGTGTAAGAAAATAGTGTTAATGACTTTACTTTGGGAACTAATATTCACCGACAAATGCAAGCTGGAAATGAAAATTCCGGAAACACTGGACATAGTTTTCCTTTTTCCTTTAGTTATTGACTGAACCAGCGGCAGAATCACTAAGGGGAAGGGGAGGGGAGGGGGGGGGGGGGGGGGGCCCCCCCCCCCCCCCCCCCAAAAAGGGATCGGGCTTGCATTTGTTGAAGTCAAATTCGCCACACGCAAGTTGATATTGGAAACTTTTTCCGCGAGGTTGAATTGTCGTATGTTTGTGACCCGATTATCGTGAAACGTTCCGTTCCAAACTTTAACACCCCCTACCCCCCAAATTTTAACTTTGATCCCTATGCCGACGACTGGGGCAACCTCTTAATGGAGAGGGGGCACAGAAAGCAAGGTCACAAAAACATCAGCATGGCTAGTATTCGTTCAACCAGATCAGCTTACAGTTTCTTAATATATAAACATCAACTCAACTTCACTCAACTTATAGTTAGAATAGCGCGGTAACTGATCGTTTCTAACCTCTAACTTTCTTTTTTTTTTTTATTGATGAAAGTATTCAACTTAGTAACTTCTTTTCTCGGCACGGTCCCTCGGACGGCACACAATCAGACCGCGCTTCGCGTTAGGGGGGGGGGGCGGGGGGGGGGGGGCCCCCCCTTTCGCGCGGGAAGAGTAAACATTAAAATTTCTACTAATCACAACTGCCGGCAACACACTGCCAAAAAATGAAACTCTGAATGTGGATTAGACTAAAATAAAGACTGAAAAAAGTAAAACGAAAAAGGAAGCCGCGAAAAAAGAGTCACGGAAATAACCGAAGGAAACTGTTTACTGTTTTCTTTAGTGTTTTTTGCATTTTGTTTTTATAGGTTGGGTTGGGGGAGGGGGGAAGGTTGAGGCTTAATGGAGCATCGACAACTAGGTCATTAGTGCCAACCTCAGTCACAGTGCAGTAGTTTGGGTAGCACGCATTAGAGATATTAAACAAAAGAAATTTCACTAGTAAACCGACTTTTCCTTCTGCTTTTCCTTTCCTCAGTTTTTTTCCTTCGGATTGTTTTTTTTCGACTATTTTCTTAAGGTCATCTCCGACGTTTTTTATTTATTTGTTATCTTCACAGCGTATTTTTTACCATGGCTGTTTGCTGTCCATTTCTTTTTCCCTGGGCTTTCGTTCTGGGGAAATCTTTCGTTTGGTTCTTTTTTTTCCATTGGCTGTTTCTTCCAGTTTTTTTTCCCCTAGGCTAGTCTTTCCACGGCTTTTTCATTCCTAAATTCTTGAATGCATTTCTTTAAAACAAAACCGTAAAATTGACTTTCAAATCGACTTTAAAACAAAATCAATTTTAAAACTGTTGCTCTATTTATATTTATAACTAAATAGAGTAATACTTTTAAAGTCAATTGAATACTTTACAGATAGGCTTTGTCACACATAATGATACTTTTACCATGAGACTGAACAAGCCTATCCAGATTACTTGGCCTGTCCAGAGTCCATAAATAGAGATTTGCAATTTATATGATTGACTGACTTCATTTTGTGTTCAACAAATTTTATTTTTTCAGTTGCAATAGCAGACACAGTATTGTATTTATTTTGCGGTTATTATTATTTGTTTATTGAATTTAATAACTTCATAATATTTAAGGATTTCCCATAACCAGGCGTGATTAAACGATGTAGCCTTGTAGTCGCCCCTTCCAATCAGTCTAAATTTCATTGTCCAATACTGTACATGAGTAAGGATAATTAATGAGTGACTCCAGGTTTATTCCTACCTTGGTGTTTTTCTGTGTGTAAAGTATTTTGGTCCTATCCAGGATTGGTGCACACCCTGTTGAGAGCTTTTTGGGGGAGATTCCTGTTTTGAAACAGTGTTGGGCTAATGAACTGGATTCAGTATACAATTTGAAATTTGATAAATGGGAATTTAAGACTGCCCTGGAGCCTTTGCAAGCTGTGGCCCATGTAACAGGTCCCGCATGTGCTTTCAGCACATGGTATACGATATACCATATTTTTATTTTGCTTTTATCTATTTTATGACTATTTTCCGTCCTTTGCTTGATATTTCTGTGTCTACTTGACACTAGCCTGATATTTTGTTGTATCAACAATTTTTTTCAGTTTCTGCAATTCCTTGGAACATAGGTTGGGAGGGGGGGGGGGGAGGAGGATTCCTTCTGGGATCAAGAGCCTTCAAAATGAGCCTTTTGTGTAGGCCAGACGGCACCTATTTTCTACATATTTAAGCAGTACGTATCTTTCGTCTAAATTCCTACAAATCAAATTTCAAATTGCATACTGAATCCAGGTCATTAGTTCAACACTTTAAAAACACCGCAGCAGTGTTTACTCGGAAAGCTAATGTTATCGAATAAACGTCAGTTCGGAACACACTTGCGAATGTTTAATGGACAGTATTCATCCGTCTTCATCAGGCTCTAACTCTCAAAACTGTTAGTTCAACACTATTTCAAAACAGGAATTTCCCCCCAAAAAACTCAAAAAGTTCAAAAGAAAAAGCCATCCCTAACTTTAACCATCCAACTTAATTCAGACCTGGCCATGTCATTCAAAATCTTGTGACTTTGCTGCCTCCCTGTGTATTCTGCTGAAACCACTCTACTTCCGGGCACCCATATGGCAACACGTATCATATTTTGGTATGTAGAAATATTTAAAATTATTTTAGACCTGGACTATGCCTAAACTGGTGTCTTTTTATTTGATATGTGACTCGGCAGATACTGCCATGATTTTTAATGTGTTAAAAGAGTTCTATTTTCACCTGAAGATGGGAGGTTGACCTTCTGAAATGTAGTGTCCTCCTTTGTTGTGCACGATAATGGCTGCAAGTCCTAATTATCCGTTAAAAGTGCTCGATACCGTTTAATTTAGACGGTGCGAAACTTTATCCTTAAATATATCACTGTTTGGCTTTCTTTATGACTAAACTAAAATTAATAATACTATCCATACCTTCCCCAAACCATCAAACCCACGCCACTAACTATTACTGGAGAATGTACACACAGAGCTAAAAACGAGAAACAAGAGTCGATGAACTACTTCACTACTTACTTCTACACATTTATTACATAGCAGCCATTTCTATTCGTAACCTTTTTTTCCCCCCATTCTTCGTCCTGTAAGTGTCCGTTGAGCAGAAGTGACGTCTCGTTAACGCGATAAGAGATTGTTAATGCGATAAGGGATAAGGGGGGAAGATCACTGCTGCAACACTAGGGAGAGGAGGTTGACGTTTGGGGATTTTTAAGCGCACGCTACGTTAAGAGCTTATTGACTAACTCTGGATGGCTCTATTAACTTGCGTTGATGCGACATCAATACCGCTAATAAACAAGTTTTGAAAAGAAGGATGAAAAATAGGCTTACAAATAAAAACATATGCAATAAATGCATATATGTTAAGTGGTGTAGCAGTTTGTCAGACTAGCGTTCGGATATTTGGTAAGCCCCGTTACAGCTTGGCTTAGTGTGCAGCGGTTTGGTAGTATCCAACTGTCTCCAGTAATCGAATGTTTCAGGCTAGGGTTATGTGATTTTTGGGAGGTACCATATACCTTTATGAATGAGAAATTTACCACACTTAAGTCCTTGTTGGCACCTTTAACTTGGACACGATACCAGAGCTGATCATGAGGGTGTTTGCATGCGTACATATTGCCTACTGCAATACTGCAAGGCGTAGCTATCAAATTCCCCTGAAAATAAAAAAAATAAAAATATATACAACATACTAAAGCAAACTACAATTGGACCAGTTTACATTCCAAAACTTCTGTTTACTTTATTGAATGCCGACTTCCCTGCATGAAACAGTATCATTTCTGGACGTGTACACTAATACAACAATGTACACTATACGACTAGGTCGTTCCCGATCCCAATCTTTGCCGATATTTGCATTCTTCGTAGAAATTGGGATTGGTAAATAAAACCCCAGACATATCGGTCATAAAACCAAACAGAAGATATTGTTACTTCTTATCGGCCGATTTTGACGTTAAGAGTACACCATTTTAAAGGGTTTTTTTTGCCAGCTTTCCAATGGTTTAACTTCTAAGTTGCTTGTCTCTTACTGTTTAGAAGTAATAAGGGAAAATCGTGTATGGAAAATATGCCATGGCGTCCCGGTAACCAAACTGAAGTGTCCCGGAAACTTGCCCAAAGCGTCGCAGCTTCATACAGTAGTTACCATTTTAACGTCAATTTTCTCCCTTGACCGTCCCTCTGGTCCCTCAACCGTCCTGGTAACCACGTTACCAGGTTACGGAAGATTTTCCATATACGGGGAAAATATATGTTACAACGTGCTTTGTGTTTAAAATGTTTAACTCTTTCGAATCCAAATGACTCGCTTCGAAACCGCATCTAAAATAACCATGAACGGCATATCATCCCCTCAGTTCAAAGACCCCGTTTGTAAAGAAAAAAACGTCAATTTGCCGGCCCCATGAAGGCCGGCTGAAGTTTGTTTCTTTTGCAAAGAAAATATAATATGCCTGTCAATTTTTATGCATTTATGCTCTCGTTCCCCTTGATGTTTTTGAGTTGGATGGATCCGGCCAGCTTGGTAACCCACCGCGCATGCACGTGGCCTCCTAAAGAGCTTGCCTGAAGGCCTTCGCATCTTTTGTTCTCTCTCGATCATCAGGAGGTGACTCAAGAGGGGAGGTAGGGTGGGGTTGGTATAGTGTATTTCCTTAGCAAAAGAAACAAATTTCAGCCGGCCTTCATGGGGGCCGGCAAATTTAGGTTTCTTGTTGCTGGAAATAATCCTATACCTGTCAATTATTATGCATTGATAGCAGACCTCGTCCGAATTGGTGGCAGGCACCTTCTGAACGAGTACCCTAGGGTTCCAAAGCTGGCCTTTCCCCTTCAGATTCAGGGGCTCTGTGAGCTGTTTGACATTATGTTCCTTCTTTCTTCATGAGAGACTGAGCTCTCAGTCTGTTTCGATTTTTTTTTGCTCACGAGGAAAAAAGAAAAACCTTTCGATTGCACTCAATTTGAGGGACGAAAAGATTCTTTGTTTACCTTGATGTCTGATCCGGTTCTTTGAACTTCAGATGATGTACCAGCCTGGTTGACAAGTTGATTTTTTAGTTCATGGTAGGGGTCGTTGAGGTAGAGGGAAGAGTCTGTCCGGTTCCGAAACAAAGTTTGTAGCATCACTGCACTATGACTAGGAGGCTGTTTTTTTTTTTTGAAAATGATTTTCCTTTGAAGGTCCAAGAGAGAGAGGTGGGGGAAGGGGGGGGGGGAGAGTTTGAATTTTTCACTTTCGTGTGTGTGTGTTTTTTTTTTTGGGTGACGGTTGCGACCTCGGCGGGATGTACATCAGGTTTCAAGGGTTGACTTTTGATTTATTGTGGGTGCTGTGAGCTGGGTGAAATCCGAAAGTGCACTATTTCGCCTTAAGTATGCAATGTGTGCATGGGACGCAAAGGGTGTTGAAATCCATGTGTGGTTGTAGGGCCAGGTTGAAAGGAACAGGTGTGGAAGAGTTATTGAATTGCCAGAGAGAGCAGCTGCAAAACATGTCCGGAGGGCAATTCTGTGTGGCCATTTGCCAGGCAGATGCGAGACTTTCGTCTAAGGTTAAAACATCTTGAGGGTTCACAGGTTGTGAAGGTCCGGGGGGTTCACCCAAAGGCATTACGGCTGATCTGATACTTGCGTTGGGGTTTCCTGGAGGATGTAGAAGGACCCATGGCTGTGGGAAAATTCTGGAATCTGAAGGACCTGGGTGACACAGAGCTGGATTTAGGTACCTCGATAGGTCCCTGTATTTTGGTTTGGGGTTCCGGATGTACTCTATTCATTGAGGGCGCCAACATATTCCTGTCTCCTCATCTGGCAGTTGTTCTTTAAAGTTCTTTGGCTGTTTGTCTTTGAGCGGCGAAGAAGTCTTCTGCATTCAGCCACAGCATTGCGAGTGATCGCACGTTGTTTCTCCGTTTGTTCTTTTAGAGATTCCAAGTTCTCTTCCGCTCGATTCAACTCCATTTCGGAAAGGTCGAGTCCTTCCATTAACATGGAAAGTTCAATGTTTGGGAGGGTGTGTCTCTGTTGACTATGTCATCGTAATCTAGGCCAAAAAGTTCTATGGACGATTCTGGTTCCCTAGGGGTTGAGTTTTCTACAGCTGTCGGAGTCGGCGAATGATCTTCTGTTTGAACTGGAGGACTCCAACTTGTGTGTTGGGGCGAAAGTGGCGTTGGTGGCAATATGTTTCCTCTGGTTCTTTGGTTTATTCTTGTTGGATTTGGGTGTCAATGCAGGGTTTGGTTGGGGCACTGTGAGCTGGAGGAGGACTACTTTCTGCGGCATCAGCCAAGTCTTGAAATTACGGTGGAGCAGGAATTATGCCTTTTTCTATGTGAATCCGAATCGGATTGGGTTGGGTTTCTTCGGGTGATTTGATCTTTCCACTGTGTCCGGGGCTTGAATCCGAAGTGGTATGTCATTGTGGCCGACTGTAGTGATGCCAAAATTTCAACTCTGGAAGACATGGGGGGTGCCGTAGATTGAAGAATTGCAGGCGATGCGTATTCGGATAATGAAGTCTCTGTCAGCGTTGTGTTTCCGCCTTGGGATAGGCGGGTTTGGCACAAAGGGGGATCTCGAAGGGGTTGTATTGTGTGGAGTTGGCTTGGGTGGTGAAGACGTTCATCCTCTTCGTTTTTGAGTTTCCCCTAAACTGCACAAAGGCGGTTTGGAGGAAGATTGGTGGAGGGAGGCTGAAGATGGCGATCCTCTTCGTTTTGCAGTTCCTGTAAACCACACGAAGATTGTCTGGTAGGAGATGAGTCAGGGGGTGGATGCCCAAAGGCAACGAGTCCGACAAAGGCAGAGGAAAACATTGATTGACTCTTCCGCTTAGGATGTCTCCAAAAAACGTGCGAAGGTGGTTTGACGGGAGAAGGAAGGGAGAGGTGCAGGAAGCCTTTGTTCTTGAGTTGTACCGGAGTCACACGAAGGCAGTCTTCTGGAAGGACCTAGCACAAAACAGAAGCCTGAGGCCGAAGGGGAGGCAAAGATGTTTAGTCCACTCATGCCGAAAGGTTTCAGATCCTGTAGCTTGACGAAGATGCAATGCCATCCAACACGGAAAGACGACGTACCCACGCGAAGGCGGTTAGACGGGAGAACCTTGGGGTGTCGAAGGCCAAAGGGCGACAAAAATGTCCCGTCTTCTTTGCGAGATGATAGGGTAAAGAATCGGAAGAACCAAGAAGCAAACCTCTTCACCTGGAAGGAAACGGCACGAAGGCTGATGAGGCAAGATCGTTGTCAACGAATGCGACGCAAAAGCGAAGATGAAAAGCAGCACCATCATAACGGCGAAATTGTCTTATGTCCGAAGTTCAACGGGTGATACCGCCTTGCCTCCAGGCATGGACGGCCAAGGTCCCGGCATGATGACGAAGGTGGGAGAGCGACCGTCCTCGATGCGTAGCTTGAGAAAAAAGGCGCGAAGGCCTTTGGGCAAGCTCTTTTATAAGAGGCCGCGCGCATGCCGTGGGTTACTAAGCGCGGTGGGATCCATCCAACTCAAATCTCATCCGAAATGAGAGCATAAATGCATAACAATTGACAGGTATAGTATATTTCCTGCAACAAGAAACATGAATTTTAACACTTAGTTTCACAGTAGTTTTATTAACAATGTTTTTAGTTCTTACTTTAAAAATACCGTAGCGGTTTTTACTCTGAAACCTCATATCGAAAAAATGTCAGTCCTGAATTTAACGCACAATTTCATTATACAGGAATCTCACCAGATTCTTGCGAATTTTCAACAGACAGTATTCGTCCGTCTTCGTCGGGCACTAAGAGAATTTGTAGAGGTTGTAACTACATCGTTTTGGAGATCGTGATTCGAAACCGGCGCTCGGCGTGGCCCACTGCGTGCGTCGGGCCTACTGGATGCTTCTGGCTCACTGGATGCGATGGGCCTACTACATGCAGCAGGTCCTCTCCCATCGGCTTGGGGTCTCGCTGAAAAATCTTTTCTTAGTAGAAAGCTGATTCCTGGATTAGAAGCACCCTGTGTATTCATTAGAGTAGCTACATATTTTACATGGTGCTGAATGGCCAGGGACGTGTGCTCCCCTATTGTGGCAGAGCTTGTGCTCCAACATCTTGACTCCTTCGTGCGACTATGCATCCCTGAAATACGATTGTGGAAGCGCTTTGTCGACGACGTCATGAAGATTTTGAAAAAAAGTCAACTTAGTATCATGCTAGAAAAGGTCAACAACTGGAATGAAGATCTACTTTTTACGGTGGAGGAAGAAAAAGATAACTCGTTGGCATTTCTGGATGTAAAGGTGACACGAAAGTCAGATGGAAAACTGGAGTACCAGCCATTTAGAAAAGAAATGGCAACGGAGAGAGGAATTCTGTATACGTCGGGGCACCCGGTTGGACAATTGAAGGCCATCGCTCAAAATGAATTCTTTAGGGTAGTGCGTCACTCCACAACCATTGAATTAGCGCGACCACATCTTCAGAGCACAAAGGGTCGCTTTATAAAACTGGGATACCCCCCAGGACTTTTGTCCAAAATGATTCGGAGAGCGGTAGGATCACGCAATGAGCAGCGAGAGAGAGAGAAGAAATCCGAAAGCCAGTCAGGGTGGGTCTCACCCACCTCAAGGGAATTAGCGAGAAAGTGGCTAGAGTGCTGAAAGAAAAAGGTTTTAAAACATTCCTGAAGAATGGTGGAAATATCAAAGACGAACTGCTGAAAAAACGGGTTAAAGTGACGTGTGAGGAGGACCAGAGTGTTTTGTCCAAGATCCCAAATACACGTGAAGGAGTGTACAGAGTCCCATGTGATGAGTGCAGTGCTGTATACATTGGAGAAACGCGAGTGGGAGTTAGAGAGTTAAACAACACATGGCAGTTACGAAGAATAAAGACACAAGAAACAGCATTGCATCCCATCACATGGAGACGAAGCATGAGATTGGCTGGAGCAAAACGTCAACACTGCTAAAATCCAACGTCCCATATGATCGTCATTTAAGAGGACTAGAGTCCCTGGCCATGTAAAAAATGGAGCTACTCTAATGAATACACAGGGTGGTTCTAATCCAGGAATCAACTTTCTACTAAGAAAAGATTTTTCAGCGACACTCTCAAGCCGATGGGAGAGAGGACCTGCTGCATGTAGTAGGCCCATCGCATCCAGTAGGCCCGACGCACGCAATGGGCCACGCCGAGCGCCGGTTTCGAATCACGATCTCCAAAACGATGTAGTTACCTCTACAAATTCTCTTAGTGCCTGACGAAGACGGACGAATACTGTCTGTTGAAAATTCGCAAGAATCTGGTGAGATTCCTGTATTCTGAAATTGTGCGTTAAATTCAGGACTGACATTTTTTAGTTCTTACTATCCTAAAAAATACTTACCTTCTACTTACCTACTTACCTTTTCACCTATGTGAAAATCGCTGTTTTTGGCTTTTCCCATTCTCAAGCTCAAATAACAATTTATTTGCTTCTCAACTTTCAGTTGTTCAACTTCCCCGCAATGTGCATGATTTGCAGTGTTACGGACAGGGACGAGCACATCTCGAAAAGGAGCAAAGCTTCCTCCATGAGGCTGCTGAGTGGGTGCCTCCTCCCTTATTCACATAAGTCACCAACTTCGTATTGTCAGACATGATACCCACCACTTTCCCCTCTTCCCCTGTAGATGTTTGCTCCACTGGCGAATGGCTAGTCAGACGGCCTCCTTGAGTTCCAATACGTTCTATGTGGAAGCATGATTCTTTCTTCTGTTCACAATCCTGACGTGTCCAATTCCTGATGCTGTGCTCCCTATCCTGCCTCTGAAGCACCCCAGAAGACAGAAGAGCAGTACTTCCCGGGAAGGGGGGGGGGGGGGGGTTTCTTAGAGCGGACACCAGCCTGTCGATTTTCTTTCATTATCCACCATTCCATGTTCCATATCGGAAGGTTCTGAATTGGAATCCAGTCCAACAAAGCTGTTTTCAGGCACCATTCCTGTTTCCTGAACCGGTGATTACTTTTTAGCATATCCTTCCTTTGGGGCTGAATCCCTAGCAAGAAACAAGTTGGCTTCCCTGACGGGCCTGTAGCTAGTCCTATTGCGCATGCGTAACGCCTTCCTATAAAAGCGTACGAGGAAGACATGGTTTCATATTTTTTCCCTGAATCTGAACCTTGGTGGACAGAGGGTAGGTTGGGCGGGCGAAGGTAATGTGTTTTCGTATATGCACCCAAAAAACTAAAATACCAGGGCCTGCACCTGGTTGATTTTAGTTTTTATTGCCTAACTGAAAATATACATTACCTTTTTTTATAGCAGTTTCCCTTTTTTGAGCTTATTTTCCCTAGAAGTTTGAAGGTTGGCTTCCCTGCTGGGCTCGTAATAGTTCGGCGCATGCGCAGGCTAGAATCAGTCTATATAAGCCGAACCACATCATTTCTCCCGAACCCAGAACCTGGTTCATGGAGGGGAAGCTAGGCGGGATTAAAGGTAATGATATTTCCAGTTAGGCAATAAAAACTAAAATCAACCAGGTGCAGGCCCTGGTCTTTTTATAGTCGATGAAAATATAGACTTTGTCACCTAGGAGGAGGGCTAGGTTGGAGTATCCCACATTACGAGCTAACGCCCCCAAGGAACAAGTCCCGGAGAAGACAACCTTAAGGCCAAAGCCATACCCACAACGGAAGATAAGAAAGAAGCGGTACGGAATCGAATTTATCGTATACGTGGGAGGCTAAGGGTGCGAACTGTATGGGAATCATTCTTCAGAGTGGATACAGGAGACCTAACAGTTTTCACAGTAAGGAGTCTTACAACCTGCGGGGGACAAGGTAGAACAAGTGATAAATTGTAAGACCTGTTTACCTTGTCGGGTAGGAGAATCGACGAAACTTGAGGAACGGTACTTGAATGATGCATGTAAACCAGCAGGGTGAGGCATCGTGATTCGCATGGTGTCACGTTGTTTGCACGGTCTGTAGCAGGAGGGAACCAAGAGTCGATGTTGAAAGGAATCGTTGCATAAGCAAGCTTATGGTGGTAATCGATTCTTCATAAGAACTGGGTGATGAAAGTCAAATATGAGCAGGGAGGTTCTTAGGAAGGAATGGCCGAATGAGGAGTGATCTCGTGAAAGACAGGTAGGAACTTAGGGGCATAATCATACTGCCAGACTGAATAGCTAGGTATGCTTGGAGGGTGTCGAGATGAGGCATCAGACTGTGTTAGGAGCCGTGCTTCCGAAGCAAAGAGATGGGAATCGGTAATCGGGGAGTGCGCAAGTGATGCCGCAACCGAAGGATCCTTGAGTGGCGAGGACAAAGGAGATGGGGCAGCTTCATGCAATGCAGTCACTGCGGGAGAAGGTCCTCGTGATGAAGAGGGGGGGAACAGTAGGAGAACGAAACTGTGCGGTTGACGGCACGTTGTGGAAGCGTCGAGTACGAAACTGAGCGCAGTAATACGCTCTCTACGGTGGAGAGGTTGGGATCGGTGACACCCATCGTCAAGTGTTGTCTTGATTTCTTGCTGACAAGTGAAGTCCACGAGTAAGGGCTTCACGCAAGGCCGAGGCTGGAGGAAAGAGTGCAGCAGGTGGCGTTGTTTGTCGTGGTTGGCGCAATTTCAGGCAACTGTGAACAGTTGAGTGGATCGGAAATCGGTGGCGCAACCAAGGGAACCGCAATGTTCGTGGTTCGTGAAGAGAGTGAGAGGTCGTTTAACCACCTTAATGCGAACCGTCCATTTGTGCGAAAAGTAGTCGCTTGTCCCAGCAACAGAGGTTGGGGAGGAGTCGGTCATCCATAATCTGTGGCAAGACCTCGATTCTGGCATGAAGTATCACAGGATGTTGTTCTGCTGGGTTTGTATAAAAAGCAATCGGGAATGATTCCCTCGACAGTTTTGAATAACTCGGGGAGAGGAATCACAGAGAGATCGGGATCACCACAAAATGGGGGGTCGTAATCCATGAAAATAGGATCAGGAGAATAACAGGAATCTTGTATGCTCTCCTCTTGAGGCGGAAGCTCCTGTAAGGGAGCAGGAATCGTGTCAAGATAAATCGGAGGTATAGGAGTATCAGGTGCTTGTGAAATGCCGGCATCAGTGGATCGTCGTTGTGTCGGAATGCTAGAGAACCAAGCCGATGTGTAATCGGGGGTGCCTTCCGCTTGAAGGTACGAAGTGGAGAGTCCATAAGGCTATGAACTTGTAAACTAGCGAGTGGACTGCTAACCGGAACAGGAGCGGATCGATTGCCCAGATAGGAGTGAGAAGACAAGTCCAAAGGAGAAATCTGTGTGAGACGAAGGTAGTTTAGCAGCCATCTTGCGAGTCATAATCTGAAGCTCGAGTTTTGTATAATGTTGTTTCGTGCAAGTAAGTTCCTTACTAAGGGATCGTAGGTCCCTGGAGGAAACCGACGAAGAAGTCACAGTTTAACACGGTTGAGGGGGAATCGAGAGTTTGGACAGGAACGGATTCCTAACTGGTAGGAAGGGATCGAGGGGATCACGATCCGCAGTGAGTTCAAGTGCGTCGAAGTATCATGGGTCCGAATGGTTCGAGGAAACCAGAGAAGCAGACCGGGGAGGCCGGGATGATGAATCGTCCTTACACATACCCTTTGACCGTGGTAGGAAGGTAACCGGCAAGGAATCGTTAATCAGGAATCAAGAACCGGGTAACCGGATCTCGACTGGAGTGAAGTAAACATCGTGCGTTGTAGAGAAGGGACCTTAATGTAAAATCAAGATTCGTGCTTGAGGCTCAGCAATCAAGGTTTAGTGGAATTGGTTTTGGTAGGAGGTAGCTTCGAAATGGAAACTGTTCGTTATGGGTGTGAGATGATAATTAAAGTCCGGTTAAAGGGAACCGCAAAAGGCCCTGTAACCACAAGAAGTTTGATGGAACAGGCGGATCGAGCTGCGAAGTACATCAGGTTGTGTAGTGGAGTGTTAAGAACACACCTTCCCAGTGTAGGATTTATAATTGGTATCGCCCGGAATCAGTTGGCACACAGGAGCCAGGGCCTGGAGGGAATCGGGAATCGAGAACTAGGCGGTCTCCATCGTAACAATAGATGGAATCGACAGACTTGAGCGTCGTGGAGGCTGCGCAGAAACGTGTGTAGCAGGACCCGATGTATCGATGACAAGGAGAGGACGGCAGGCGGATCGTGGTTCGAAACAGAGTCCTGACGGGAAGCAGGGCCCGGTCCAAGCTGTGAGGATCGTGACAGGAAAATGGAAACGGACCGAGCATAGGTCCCCCCCCCCAGGTCTCGAACCCGAGGATCGTGATGAGGAAGGGGACCGGATTCGATGTCGTCGCAAGTGAAGTCGAACGAGCAAGCTGCAAAAGATGCAGCCCCTGTTGGAGAGAAAGCGAAACAGATGTGACTGGTATCGAGAGGAATCGTTAACACGATCCGGTGGAATGGGGATCGAAGTTAGTCATGATTCCCCATGAAGGTGCCGACTAAACCACGGTTACGCTGGGCACACCCTCAACCATTAATATATGGCAAGGGGCACAGGAACCGGGATCGTTTGGCAAAGACTAAAGTTCCCTCCCTTTGGTTGGGTTGAGGAAAAAAAGGAGACCGAATTCCCCTCCCCGGGATCGCTGAACAATCTCCCACCAGAAGTGAGGATCGTGAATCCATATGCTAGTAGCTATTGTGCTAATACTGTGAGAGGAAACGGCGGTTGAAAGAACAGAGGGAGGGGGATCACGGGCCTCTTGAACCTGGATCACGGGCAGCTGGAACCTATTGAAGGCAAGGCGGATCACGGGCCGCGACAGGTATTCCCAAGGAATCGGGAACCGTAACGACAACTGCTGAGTCCATGTGGACCGAAGGCAATCGACGTCTTGGATCGGTGAGGGTCGCACAAGCGTTGCCAGCGACAGAGAAGGGAACTGGTAATCGGTGCATCCATTGTCATAGAAGGTAACCGGGCAATCGACGGCACGTGTGGTCTTGTATCTTCGAGAATCGAGCTCGAGGGTGGTCATGCTAGCATGAGCGCCCTAGGAGAAATGATGTGGTTCGGCTTGCGCAGTCTGCTTATATAGATTGACCCAATCCTGCGCATGCGCAGAACTATTATGAGCCCAGCAGGGAAGCCAACCTTCCAACTTCTAGGGAAAAATGTAATGTATATTTTCATCGGCTATAAAAACATAAATCACCAGGCCTCACCCTGCTATTTATAGTTTTTATTGCTAACGAAACAAACATTACCTACTTTTTAGCACGTCCACAGACCTCATCAACTGGAGAAAGAACCAAGGTCAGAGCAACCCGCGCTACGAGTTGGCAACCCCGGAATCCATGACCCTATGAATCGTTGACCATCCTAAAGACCCAACGTCCAACGTGAAGAGCAACGCTAGGCAGGTAGCGGGAGACAGTCCAACGGTCGCCTAAGAGGACCATAGGAGCAGACAGACCCAAATGGGTTGGATCAGACTCAGTCAACCTGGAAGGAGAGGTCGAGAAAGTGAAAACGAAGACCATGGGAGAGGGGACGTTGAATAATTTGGGACGAAGCACTGAGAGCGGCCCGGAGCACGAAGAACGCTCCTGGAAGTGGCGACATGTAAGGTTGAGGACCAACTAATGGATGGAGAACGTGTAACCGCAGGAGATCAAAGTCTTGTTGGTCGTGACGACGCAGCGGTTTAGCAAGGAACTTGGGAGTTCAGATGAGAGTCCGTTAGGAAGTTAAGAGGCCCTGTGAAGTATTTCTGATAGGGTTACATGACGTGGTGCCTTCAAAGATCGCGGATCGGCACATCACTGAAGGCTGACTGTTAAAGGAAGGTCGTAATTGTTAGACCAGACGCTCGTGGTCCCAAGTGTGGACGCCTGGACGCAGTGTGTTACCTTGAAGAATATAGAAGTCAGCGTACTAGTGTCGATGAAAGCCAAACAATCGCGGACAGCGGCGTTTCACTAGCATCGTGCTGCAGGGATTGTAGGCTGATGGTGCTGGGACTGCAACAGGGAGGAAGGGTGATTGGGGCAGAATCAAGTTTAGAGGAGTGGAGTCGGAACTGGAAGACATCTGGAGACCCCAAATGAACCAACAGCATGATGAGAATGGTCTCTCATCGTGAGGGCAGCAGTAATCAAGAATATGACGAACGAGTCAAACATGAATGGGCCCTGGATCCTAGGGCAAGTCTCAGCCAGTTGGCGATGTATAACACGCGGCAGCTGCCTGGTTGATATGTATGAACCGTGGGCGAGCCTTGAGAATACCGGAATGTAGTTGGACACATTGGTAAATTGCCAGGCGCTACCCACACGAAGATTGCAGGCGAAGAAGATGCTGCTGGACCAAGAGCTGATGACATGGTCTGCTTCTGGGTGAACGAACAAGGTGGCTGAAGTTGTCGGTCTGTTGAGTCGAAGGCGGCGGCAGTGGGCTGTGCATGTCAATGTGCTGAGGTATATGACACCTGGGACTGAGATTCCTGAGAGGAAAAAGGTGACCGCTGCTTGTGACGTTCAAGGACCGGGCCAGTGGACAGGAGCATCGACGCACTGGGCGTATGCGGTGACTGTTTCACCTTTGATTTAGTACAGCATTGTATGTGCCTTGGCACTGCAGATGAGAATGGAGACGACCATCGTAAGTCGTAATGAACGAGGATATTCCAGGGCTGCAAGGATCAGTCTTCGTACGGAGATGGTCCGTGTTGCAAAGTTTGTGTTGTTGCAAATAATGAGATGACATCAAGGTGAGCCACGTCATCTGGCTGGAAAAACGAAGGAACTGGCATAAAAACAGGTGGGCCGAATTGGCCGAGCTGCGGGCCACAGGCCGCCAGAAGGCTAAGATGGTCCTAGAGACGAGCGAAGGGTGTCAAAATGTTAGTGTAGGAGGCAATCAGTGGGCCCGTCGGTGCAGACGATCGTGTGGAAGGTAACGGGCGCAAATAGATGCAAGGAGGTAGCAGCATGGAGATCTTTGAGCTCCGAAGTATAAGAACAAGATGTCGCGAGTAAAATATTCCCCACTAGAAGGGTGAAGACCTCGGGTGTAAGTTGGAGCCCGCGAAGGACGGTCGTATGAAGAATCTCTGAAGACGGAAAGGGAGATCGTGGTGTTGGCGACGGCCCTGGCGGTGGCAGCTAAAGTAGACCGAGGAAAGGGTGAAGCCCGCATTGTAGACACCGGAGGAATTAGCAGCGGAGGGGCTGGGGTGTCACTGATTCGGAGTGGAGAACTGAGGCTTGGTCGTCGCATCGGTCCCCTGTTCTTTGTAGGGGCCCAGAAGTAGTCAGAGAAGACTTCACTGGAGACTGAACAGGTGGAAGGTCTGAGGGAACCCAAGCCTCAAGAGTGTGAAAAGGTGAGCCTGCTTGCGCTGACGAAAGTCTGGGCACTGTCCCTTTGGATGTCTTGGTGAATGGTCGAATGTGCATGCCAAGCCATGTGCATTGGACGTGGCATGAGAAGAGCACAAGAGCCAATAGTCGAGCGGGTCGGACGAGATCCTAAGAGACAATAGGACGAAGAAGGTGAACTTGCAATGATAGGCCAAACGCCCAACCTGGACATAAATGTTGACACTGGAGTTGAAACTGGAGTTGAAATTGAAACTGGAAGGTCAGAATTCTGTAACGAGGGATCATAGGTTTGCAGTGGTCGCAGCAGGACACGGAAAGGACTTGATCCATCCGTGGACAGGAGATATGCGGGACAGCAGCAGGAGCAGACATAAAAGAAAGGTGGAACATCACGGTCCGTTAGTACGTAACATTCATGAATGGCCATAATAAGGCGATCTCAGGAGTGGGTTGTGCTGAAAAGAAAGAAAAGAGGCGGCAGGATGCATATAACATGGCCCCATGATTGTGTCGTAAGCAGTGTCCGTCGAAAGAAGACAGGGTCTAGATGCGACCAAAGGAGGCGAGAGGGCTGGAGGGGCGTAGGTACCAAGTCTGTTCGCTTCCCTGTTTTCGCTTTGTGATGCTGGGCGAAAGAAGATTGAAGATCTGGCCTCTACAAGGGGCCTGGTGGAGGCTATGACAGCGCCGGCCAGAAGATGAAAACCAATGAACAGCAAAGCTTCGAGGCAACGATGGTGCTTATTAGTGATGAACATCGCCAGGTGGCTCAGCGAAGACGGTGAAGTCCCGCAGGTGCAGCAGTGAAAAGCAGCAAGTTCCAATTCGGTCAGTCGAAGGGGACAGGTACGGCCTGGAAGGCAGACCGGGTCCAGATGGCGTGAAGGAGGAGACAGTGTAGTTGCGATGAAAAGGAGATGGTGCAGGAGCCAGAGTGTCAGACTTCAGAAAGGGGCGACAGGCCCAAACTGATAAGAGGGACCAGGGTGGACGAGAACAGTCTCCAATGGCGCACATGATTTTGGTGGAGAGTTGAAGCGGGACCCAAAGCCTGTGTCCTCAGGCTGTGTCGATCAGTTTTCCGAGCGTCTCATTATGGAGTGTTACCCACTTGGTGGGAAGGCTCAGCAGCGCACCTGATGGGAGCCAGAAGCAGCTGAAAGTTGGGGGGGGGGGGGGGGCTAATGTTTGAGCTCGAGCATGGGAAAAGCCAGAAATAGCAATTTTAGTACAGATTACTGAAGATAGCAAGAAACGTCCATTTTCCAACAACAGAGGTGTAATTCCAATTAAATTAGGTATTTTGGGAACGTGTATTTTCGGTTTATTTAATTTAATTTCATCTTAATTCCCTTAATTGATGTTTTTGTCGTTAGTGTTTTGAAAATTGACGTGAAATTGCTTTTGTTTGCTGAAAATAACCCTGCTTCAAGCGATCGTAACTCATCAACACAACGCATGGCCCCCACTTTAGTTGCGTTTGAAACTCGGAATCTCAGTTTGCTTGCCTTCAATTAATGACATTGCCAACTTCAACGTCAATGCCTATATTCCTCGAATAAAGTGCGCCATTTCAACTTTCGTTTTGAAACACCATCAGTATCGTAATCTTGAATTGGTTCGTTCATAGCACGTGATCCTGAATGCATTGGGGGTTCAGTCTCAAGTGAAATCACGCAAAGCAAGCCAAGCTAACAGCCGTTGGGGCTAGCAGGTGCATCTCTTGCGGACAGCTGGCTAGGAGACACGGCTGCAGCCGAAAGACTGATTGCCTTCAAAGATCATGAATACTGAGGAAATAAAATAGCTTGTACGGTACTAATAAAACAACCCCAAAAATAATTTCAGAAGCGGTAAAAGATGGATGCTATCATTTCAAGATCGCCTGGGTACTGCAAGTTGAATGTTTCGTTGGCGCATTATTTAATCGAACTTCACAATTATTTTTTAGTTATGAAAATTTAATATGTAGTACCAAGTATATTTTTTTCCCCAATAATATACAATCTGCAATATTTTATACCCCTAGGCCACTTATGTTATTTTACTGTGGCATGCAACGTGTTTCGGCCGTGGTAGTTTTCGGAGGGAACGATAACAATGGCGTTGGACCATTAAATAAATAAGTAAATTTAGAAAAGAAATATGTTAAAGGGAAGTGCCAAACCGGGGATTAGATCCGGGAAGCCTCCGATCATCGTTGGGGCCGAAAGATTGCCCAGAACAGTTCCCATAGCCGCTGAAGGCGCATGGTAGCCTCTCACGCTACCCTGGCCGGCAGTCCTGGCAGGGACTTTGCCAATGTCCCTTTTCCAGGGTTTCGACCAGATCCGCAAACCTCCAGCAGCCATGCTGAGATCTCTCACCGCTCAGCCATGATGACCAGATGGTTGCTGAAACAACGTAGTAAGTCCTATTACGTGATTTAAATAGTGGACGACATTCACCATACAAAATTAAATAAATTTCGTCAGGATACAGTTTTTGTGGTATGGCTACATGTAATTGCAACCTTAATTCGGTTAAAATGGAAAATAATAGTGCTTTCACGGCTTGCCCAATTCTCATTTGTAGGAAGTTGTACGATAGATCAGCCCGTTCCAACTAGAGGGCAATCGGATCGCACATCATAGTGACTAGAACCTTTTATACATCCAGGAGCATTTTTTTTTAAAAACTGCAATTGCTTGTCAGTTAAAATCTGAATATGCAGCATTAGGAACAACTTACAAATGTATTGTAGTACCCTTGCATCTTTTCTGTTAATCTTTCCAGGTCAATAGTTGACATCCATGGCTGACACTGATAAAACAAACAAAAATTGTCATTAACAACTAATTCAATATCGACATCAGCAGTTTGTCAAAAAAAAGTGAAAAAATAACAAATTTGCCCTAAGCGATTAAAGATTTTTCAGATGTTATTTACAAACTAGCTGAAGCCTTTGCTACGCATGATGGTGTTGGACTGCACAGCTTGCAACACTGGTAAGGTATGGTAGATCATGTGTATGTCCATGTTTGGCCGAATTAAGTTTCATAAAAGCTGATTTTTCGTTCGCTTCGCTCACTGAAACAAAGCATCCTGTGACGCAACTCATCCCCCCACCGCTAATGTTCCCCCTTTCTATGATCACGACTATCATATTCTTCCATGTACATATTCGCGGAAATATCAGCCATGTGTCTCAAATAAATCAGCCATGTGTCTGGAGTAAATAATTAACGTCCGATGCACTTATCCGCTGAGATTCACACTGATTGGGGTGCACTCTGCGCAATGCACATCGAGTTGAGAATATCGGGATGAGAGTCACTAACACTGAATAGCCATCCCATATGGACTGCTGATGAAAGGAGTTCAACTTTCTGGGAATAGTTTGTCATTTCTTTCTAGTCGGATGTCTGGAGCACTTCTCACGAAACAACTTGGTCGGTTCTCCATCTGTTGCTGTTCCAGAACAGAATGTTGGGGTTGTGTCAAGCACGCATCTGATGGGACCCTGTTGCGGATCTTGACCAAATCGTCTCTGTGGTAGTCACCTTTCTTCTGTGTTTGTCGTATTCGACCCTCGTCGATCTTCCTTCCTCCGCCAGGTAAGCGTGGCAAGCTCTTTCGCCCTGTCCACGTTTGCCCTGAATTTGTTGTAGTTCTGATTATTTTTGTCACATTGTGAAGTGTATGATATGACATTTCATAGGCTAATGGCAATTATGGCCTGTACTGTTTATTTATTTGGATATACTTTAAATTTGTGTGATAAAACATATAATGTCCATGTTACAGGCATGAGAGTGGCCTTGAACAAAAATAGCTGAACAGTATTTTTGTGCAAAAAAAAAGGAAATACGATGGATTTTTTTTGAAAATAAGCTGAACATTTTAAGGTTCGAATTAAGGTTGCTTTCAAGATTCACCTAAATTTAAATAGAAGACCTGCCTCAAGTTCAAAACTGAAATCAGAAGTACCAAAAAAAAAATTTAAAACAGGAAACTTACTGAAAATGTTGCTCAGCACAAAAAAAGCTCAAATCAACTAATTAGCTAAATATTCTCATGCCTGATGTTATTACATTAACATGTGTGAATACGGCCCTAGCTGTAATTTAAAGCAGCCGGAAGCTTAACTTCAGGTTTTTCTCCTTTTGAAAGAACCGACTTCCGGTTCCGGGTTTAGTGAGACCTCACTCCAATTGTCGAGATGTTCGGTCACGGACCTTACCTCGACTAATTAAGCAATGAATTATCTGGGTCAGGCTCCGGATAACTCCAGGGTTCACAGTACAATTTACCTTAATTTCCAAACACAAAATCAACCAAAGATAATAAAAAAAAACAAGATGCACTAACACTGCATTAGTAATTCGACGTGTCGTATGGTAGAATAAAAAATATCTGTAATTGACGTATGAAGTTGGAACGGCACACATACCAACAGGACACTACTAAAAAATCTAAATGCATGGTGTACTGAAGAATATCTACTATATTGCACATTATATTAAACAAAATTGTCTCGTAACGTTTGCTACTACGATACGGCAAATGAGCCAGAATCTTGTGTGTGACGATGCATCACTGACCAGATAAGTTTTCATCGGACGCTGATATTGGCTTTCTTACAAAAAAAAAAAACGTTCTTGTTCATCTCTTTTACATTTTTAAAATCTTCGAACACCATATTTCATAAATTCAGCAGGTAATTTGGTGGGTGGGTGGGGGGGGGGGAGTAGGAGAAATTATATTGCGCTGAGGATACGTGAGGTTGACTACTTTAAATTTATTTACACTTTTTAGGTGTATTAACAAAAGTTAAAAAATACACACGAAAATTGTGACAAAGTCCACATTGAATATAACACTGCAATTTCATGTGGCCAATTTTTGTTAGGCTTCTCAATACAAAGTACTTGTTTTACTAGCGTTTTATAATTATCTTTATTATTATTTGTAATTTTAAATCTGTGGTTAAATAAAACTAATGTCGAACCAATAAAACTTACGTGAGCCTTCCTGTTACGGATTTAAAAAAATCTGAAAGTCAGAGGCCATTAGGAATATCCCGCCCTTCCCTCCCTCTGGCCAGTCCGCCACAGTGAAAACGATAATTTTAAAAGGTAAAATTAGTTTTTACTAACCTAAATACTTACTTCAGTAATTATGC
>JAHWFP010111612.1:31516-48931 GCA_023313725.1 Lithobius niger
TTTTAAGCATAATTACTGAAGTAAGTATTTGCAGGTAGTAAGAAACAGGACATCATTTGTTTTGCTCACTCGTTCAATAGGAAACAACACCACAAATAGGCGTAATAAAATACTGTAATATATCGCACCCGAAGAGCAGCGAGGATGGCGCAGTAATTAACAGCAAAAGTCTTATACGAGCATCGCATTCATTGTACCGTCCAGATTCAATCATAGAAATTCGGAGTACCATGCAGATCACTGCAAAGGTAAGTAATGACTCACTTTGTGTTGTTCTGTGCCATAAGAGAGGAGCCATCTCGACGTACACGAAAGACTCTAACCGACGGCAATGTTGAAGAGCTGACTTGTCGAAATGCGCAGTTACACGCCGGAATGTTTAGTATGAGCGGCGTTGAGCACACACCTTTACGCTGAGTAAGCGCTGACATCAGCGAACTAAAACCGCCCTATCTAAATTATCTAGAGCATAATACCTTGTGTACTGGCGCACTGAAAGTCACCCACCCCCGCATACTTGAATTTCGTCGGATCAGAATTGAACAAATGTGTCTGGTTTTGAGGAGATGTCGCTGACGTAAATCGGCAACCCACGTTTTTTGGCCACAACCGCATTAATTCGACGTGTGACACGTCGAATTAAAAAACATGGCAACACTCATTTAATGGTTCTTTAACATGTGGAAATAAAAGCTGCCAAAAAGTTATATTTTAAATCAATTTTACAACGCCCCAGAACTTCAAATTAACATTTAAAGTTTTTTTTTCAGTTTATTAAGCTTGACAAGCTCATTTTCAAGTCTTCTTCCTCCAATTGGGTATTTTTTTCTTATACTCTTTCTGTCGTCTTCAAGACTCTTTATCTGGTTATCTATTTGTTTCTTTGTTTGTATCTTTGCTGAACTAGCAGCTTGTGTTTCAGTTCACTGACATGCCCCTCGTAACGAATGTGTGAAGCCTGCACACTCGCCAGCAATTTTCTGTCTGTGTTGATGGATTCGATACTACCAGCTTCTGCTATTGCATCCCAGACCCAACGCTGATTAACAATAATTTCTTCAATAAGTTCTCAACCAGGATGGATTGATTTGTTTGTCGAGAACCCACTCTCTACCGAAGCATTACCGTGTGAAAGGACCAGACACAATTTCACTACATGCCATAGTTCAGCACACTTGTCATCAAAACTCGCAATGCTACCAAAGAATACATCCAATCCAACCTCACCACTTTTCATTTTAAAGAAAAAATCCTGAAACTTATCTTTTAACAGATGCTTTGATACTTCACACAGTGTTGAGTACTGAGCATTGGCCTTTTCTGCAATGTTATTGTCAGTGCAGTTAGCTGAATACATTATTTCACGCAAAATATTTGCACGGGTCTTCCCAAGTTTGGGTACGTTAAACATAACAGTTGGGTCGAGAGCTGCAAGTCCACATGTTAGGCTGTATTTCAGAGGAATTCTTTCCTTCAACTTAGCAATCATTGCTACTAGCATTCGTCTGCACTCGCGAAAAAACTCTTTGATTTGGTAAGCTCACTTGCTTTTCCTTTTCGTAGGTATTTCTTAGCTGCGTACCCAATGTCAATGCCACTTAGATACAACAAATTATCAACCTGATTGTGAGATCAATAGCAGATTTATTGTCTTTCACAGGCTGCAACCAGGAACTGAACTCTGGTTTGTTGTATCCACCCAAAACCAAAACTGGTAAGAGAAGCCGCCAAGTTTACAAAAGGGGTCGGACTTTCAAAGTAGTGATATCATTCAACCAGGGAAACGCCGCCAAGGTTAATCCTATTAGGCAAGTTAATCGCACCTACTAATAGTTCGAAGGTTAAATGAAAACTAGACGATTGCTACTAGCGGTAGCAATCTTCAAGTTTTCATTTAACGTCCAAAGTATTATTCGGTGCGATTAACTTGGCTAATAGGGTTAACCGTGGCGGCCTTTCCCTGGTTGAATGATATCACTACTTTGAAAGGCCGACTCTTTTTTTAAACTTGGCTGCTTCTCTTACCAGTTTTGGTTTTGGGTGGACATCACGACTTTCATAGACCTGTGCATGTACAAAAAAATCCCACGGTGCAATTGTCACCCCTACCTTTTTTGTCTGGAGGTATTTTATTGTATGAATGTTCTCATTCATAATTTTCACACTTGCTATTGTCATTCCAAATAAATTAATAACACGCGTAATAGTATGGTAATTGCAAGGACCTAATCAATTCCTATGGAATAAAAGATACCCTGTGTCTTATTGAACCAGTGATGAGAAATTTATTTGGGTCGTGGGGCAGATAATTCATTTTGAATTCGCGTACCGTAAAAAAAAAAACCGATTTGAATTTGGTGGGAAAAAAAACGACCAAACCTTTGCAATAAGAGATACTCCGTCTCTTAGTGAACCACCTATTTGCAACAACAATGCATTCTGACAATTAGGTACCGAAACGATAAGCGTGTAACACTAGCATGTTATAATCTACTGTTGGATGGTTACAACAATAATTTTGCACTTACGAGCTACTTCAGGACTACGTGCTTCTAGTTGCAACCCCTATTTTAGAAAAACGCACTTCCCCATATGACGCTTTACTTGTCTGCCGAAATTGAATTCTGGCAACTTTCCCTAATCAGCTGTAGACGTGTCGTTATACCCTATGAGAATTAACATGGGAGCCTGCGGTCTAGTTACCGTTAACACAAATCAACGTTATTGAGGACACTTTCTCTCCATGAAAGAAAAGCAAAAGCAAATCGAAAACGATTTTAGCACATACTAGAGGTTAGTATTTTACAGATAGTAATAAATCAACGTTATTGAGGACACTTTCTCTCCATGAAGGACACGTTCCCACAGTTGAGTTTTCTTTGTTACTGGACCCAAGACACCTGATTCAAACAATTTGCAAAGATTTCTACCGCATGGGGGAATTTATACCAGTATGCTGAAATCACGTATAAGTTGGTTTCAGTTAAAAGACACAGCCTGCTAGTGAGCCACCATCTGACAACAATTACACTCTAACAATTAAGCTCCAACAACAATAAAACGTCTACTTGGCGGCGACATACGCTAGTGTGTCTAGATTAACACCAGTACTTACTCCACATGCAATAAATTTTTAATTTCCCTGATTTTACGTGAAATATTCCTAATTTCCCTGACTTTTCCCTAACCTTTCCTGACTTTCCAGAAACTATGAACCATGAACTCACTCTTTACTCACAAACATCTTAGTACAATAAGTGGCACGGAGGTTGGATGAAGCAGCTCGCCGCTTGGCCTCCCTCATCTGACGCTCCCAGGGAACTGACTACGAGCAGAATCAGAGCGACGCGCGACGCTACGTCGAAGTACGGCTGGTAGTGTTGCAGTACGAGTTATCTTGCACTTTTTTTACTTGGTCTTCTTTTTGAGATAATTTTGACAAAAATTGACCGATTTTGACGTTCAAATACACCATTTTAACCATTTTTTTCGAGAGCGTTTGAATGGTGCTATTGTCATAACGATAGGTATGGTCGTTCTTAAGTTGTTTAGCAAAAATAACCTACCAAGGTCGAGAAAAAAAGTTCTCGCAAGAAACTTGTTCATGAATCAATATGGGCCAAACTCAAAATTCTGCACAATGCAAAATTCCACCTTCACACTATACCTGCAACCCGCCGACACCTCCCTCTTCCCGCAGACCGTTTGTAGTTTGTATAAAGCTTGTCGCAGACCGGCAGAGAATATTCTGCTTCTGGGAATACAAGTGAGAGATGAGGAGCTCGGTGCCAGGGTCAACGAACCCGGGAACCGCATTAGGCCGGGTGGCCCACGACAACCCGTAACAGACCCCCCCCCCCCATTATTATTGAAGGTGTAAACGGCTAGGTAACGTTTGTCAAACGAGTTTTGCCATGTAGTAACCACAACCAGTGAGGCCAGTTGTAATTGGGCAATTTCTGAAAAAGCAGCTACAACTAATGCAAAATGCAGAAGCAGTGTTATTCAGTGAATGTACAAGAGAAAGCCCATTGAGAGTGACAGGTTTTAATTTGCAAACTACAAGAGCATTAATCTCTCAGAAAGTTTCCACACAATTTCTAGTCAAAACGTAAATATAGATGGAAGAGAATTCTCTTGTAGCTAGTGTGCATGGAAGTGATGATAAGGATATAAATTCGGTGAGCAATTCTGTGAACAATAGTAGGGCTTCAACACCCATCCCACCATACTAAAATCCACCACAAGATCGTGTCTCACAGTTGGAAAATGAAATTGGAATTGAAAACAATGCTGCAAGATAATGAAACGACCTTGGACAATAAATTCAGAGCATCGTCTCGTGCAATTTTGCACGTCTAGATGTTCAAGACACTGCGCTTCGCACGAATTTTAAGCAGCAAGCTGACGATTTTCAGGCACAGCTGCACGACATTTCCTAGCGAGTAAGTATAGACTTGACAACCCAAAGCAATGACTTTCCATCGCAACTGCAGGCATTCAAGAGTAACGTTAATCATGAATTGACGGGTTACAGTGACAAATTATCGCAACAAGTGAAGGGTCTAAGTAGTGATGTCGTGCATCGGCTTCATAAGCAAGATGACGAGATTGACAAGTTACAAACATTTCTCGCGGATAGCAAAGCTGAACGAGAGGAAAAATGGAATGATTTCTCCGGTGTATGTGCCTCGTTAATTTCAACCTGGAAGGCTTTAAGGCTTTACTTCAAACGAAACGCAGTTCTGTAACCAGTGACAGTGTATCGAATCACAACGAGCCTACCTCTAAGGAAGTGTCAACTAGACCTTCGCACAATCCACGGTTTGTGACTGCCACCGTATTTCGTAAAATTGAGGGGCCCGTGTTCACGACCGAGTTCGTTTTCGCTCTGTTTTTTGGGACGAAAAGCCAACCAGTACTGGATGATGTGGACTTTGAGGTTGACAATGATTACGACCTGGCTTTAACTTCACTGTTGGAGCAGACGGATGGAAACTATTCCTACACTGGCCCACAATGTTCAGGCGAGGAATTGTTCGTGCTATTGAGGCAGCAAATGCTTCTCGAGGTTGCTCACAGTGCATCGAGAAATACGGCGTCATGCTCACGAAACGCAGTTGGACGACATTCATACCTTGTCCCTTATCCTGCACTCAAGGCTAAGATGGAGCGCTTTTCGTACGTTGCAGAGATTATCCAACCCCACATGCGCATTGTTGAAGACAACAGGCTAGGTGAAAGCAGACGGCAACAAAAATTAGTGAAAGTTCATGGCTTCGCACAACTGCCAGTTTCCTGGTTGACAAGGGCCAGTTAGGAAAAAAGGGCGCGAACGTTTGTTGTTCGTGCTCAGACTTGGAAGAATGACAAGACTGGACAGCCACGTGCTAATTGTGTAGCACGTGCCAAGTCAATGTGGTATCGAGAACCAGAAGAGGCAGAGCAACGTCCAGATAAGAAGTTCAAGCGAAGGCGAGCAGAGTCGAAGTATGCTGGTACACGGACATTTTCAAAAATGAGTGTGAATCACAATCGACGAACCCCACCCGAGTCAATAGTGGGGGACAGTGGTGTGTCAATTGGTGTGACCAGTCCTACTTCCAAAACCTGAGAAGAAGGTGCAGGCGAAAATTGACCGTGGACGGTTATTGACTCGAGGGGTTGATGGGGACTCCGAGAGCTTGAAAATTGTCTTAGAGACGGCATTTGGGAAAATTGATGAAGGAATCAAGCAGAAAACCATGCCAGATCACATCAAGGAAGCACAGCAGATGGTTGAGCCTAGTTCTTAGGAATCTCCAGTCCAAGCGACGATAGTGGGGGGTAGTCCTTGAACGAGATGCGAGAGAAGCGGCTGGAAGAGTCACTCCGGCCACACAACTGCCCAGAAGTGTCCCAGATGTCTAATGCAGAAGTGCATCGAGATCCTGAAGAGGTAGTGACAAATTTGCAAGAAGAACTTGAGCCAACATATGTAGAGAGCCAAGAGAATAGCAAAGGGATTTTGGTTGAGCGAGCTAACCACAAGGCCTACATGGAATGCTGGGTGAGCGCTTCACCGGAGGTTAAGGCACGGATGACGCTTCAGGATGAACAGTTTTACCAAGAAGTAAAGTCAAGGGAGAGGTGGCCGACACCCACAAGTCAGGGACGTAGGTCGGCGAGGCAATGTGCCAAGTCTGTCTCGAGAGAGAGGCAGGCTACTCATTAAGTGGTGAAGAGCCCACTTGTGTTTTTATGTTTGTGTTTTGAACACGAGTGGGGGTTATGTTAGGAAAAAAGGGCGCGAACGTTTGTTGTTCGTGCTCAGGCTTGGAAGAATGGCAAGACTGGACAGCCACGTGCTAATTGTGTAGCACGTGCCACTATTGTCGTGGTTCTTCGTTGTCAAGATGTCGCCGTGACAAGACTTGTCGGAACGGCTTCGTTGGTGTTAGCTTAGGTAGGCTACAAGATAGGGAAAGTATATTTTGCCGTGGCCTCACAGATTTGTCTGCCGTTGGTGTTTGCCTTCAACGAGATGTCGGCAACAAGATGGCCATAAAAGACTGTCGCTCCAAAGGACGCCCGCCTGGAAGATCGCCGTCAACGCATACAAGCAGTGCATCATCCACGTCGCTACGTTGAGGTAAATATACAGCCCATAAATGTGCGCTATTTACTCAATCCTCTTCCCACCAGTGCCAAAACTGGAAAGAATGGCGAGTCACTGAAGTTATCAACAGCTCAGTGGTTGTTTCAAAAGAGTGGTCACCAGGACCGACGGGCCCTGAGGGGCCACACCCTGACAATCAGAAAAGTTCATTGGACCTGGGCATACCATAAGCGCCGGTGCACACGTGCGTTTTTTGGACGCTGCGGCGCCGCATCCAATCAATGTACACGTGCGTTGGCGCTGCGGTGCCGCTTCGCTGACGTTATGTGCGCATTCAGTTCCCTAACCTCATGTACAAAAAATTATAGTTTGAAACCAACGAGACGATGTTGCTTTTTTTACCTACCACGTGAACAAAAAATTTTTTAAAAAACCAATGCGACGAATTTTGGTACATAGATGTACTAATTTAAGACGTACCAGGGGGAAATATACATCCTTTGCGGATTAACTAAAATTTTCGGATAAGTTCTTTAATTACTTTCCAATGAGTCTTCAATCATTTCTGCAGCAACATTTCATATTTCAGGATAGTTCTTTACTCCCCCAATAAACAATTCCATGTCTATTTTTACGAAATTGGACGCCATTTTCGGTAACGCTTTTGCGGTAAACGGAGGACGTGTGCACCGCTCAAGTCACCCAAGGTAATCAGAGACGCAATTGCGTTTTTTTAACGCTGCGGTACCGCTACGTTGACGGAGGGAATTGCGGAGCAAAACGACCGCACGAGCGGCGGGCGGTAACGCAACGTCGACACAGGTACGTGTGCAGTACCCAACAGATGGCACGTAAACCAAACCGCAAATGCGGTATGGCAGTGGCGACTGCAAATGCGGCGACCGCACGTGCGCACCGGTGCTAATGTTTACGTTTAAGTTACTAAAACACCATACTACACAAAGATATTGAATGTAAACACGGGGGGGTGTCAGCCAATGGTCAAATTTACCGATTAGGACAGTGACCAATAGCGATATAACTATATTGTTGGCAGAACAATAATGGTCTAGAGACTGACTAAGTACATACCTTTTTCTTTAATTACTATAGCCACATCGCTCGCTCGGTTGGCGTTATCTTGCTTCGCTTGAGGAAGTTACTTATTACATTCATATACTGACTGACATATTTCTTTCCCAAAAAACCTGCACCTCTTTAATCGAGCATTAAATTAAAGAAATTTAGCTAAGATTTAGAAGTTAGTATTTTGAGGAAAGCAAAAACTTGGATTTACATCTAAAAGTCGAAAGATTCACATTCTCTAAACTGTAATACATACACAAGCCTTATAAAACTTTCCAGTAGAAGAGCTTAACGATAAGCAGATATTCCAATTCAAAAACTAAAAATCAGGAACTGAGCAACTTAAAGACACATTCAGCCATATGCGATCTAAAAAACGTGGATCTTACCGTGCGTGAGTAACATATGGGATGGATAGGAATTTACTGCGTTTGTTGGCACAGGATAGAATTCTCAGCTTCCACAAAAATATCAAATGTAAAATTTTACTGGGACATCTTACTAGCCCAAATGGATTGGTCTCGCAAATTGGGGGGGAAAAGTGAGCATTACCGGTACACAAGGGATGACTAACATACGGTTGTGATGTTTTTTGTTTTAGTTTAATATTTCACAAACCATTTGAGCTGCAAACTTTTGAGATTAGTTGGGGACAGCCCTCGAAACATGATGCTGGAGCCTTAAAGGAGTGTCTTATATTTGAGCGTATACAGTAAAAACAATGCTTCTTTACTCAAATAATACTAATTTGATTTTCTACAGAACTATTGACATACCATAAACATTGAAGGGCTTGCAGCTAATGTAACATGCACATCAAAATGACCGCCTATGGTTGGCAAATCAGGACGTAGCGGCAGTCTCATGGTGACCATGCCGTCGCCATGGCTTCCTGCCGCATCATCAGTGGATGCGACGTTTCTTACTGATAACACTTCATTTCTTAATCTAGGTACAGTAAACCGTGCGGGTGCAATTACAGGCTCCCTCCGCCTGCAAAAATAAAGAAATAATACAGTAACACAATTTTGCAAAAAGATACGCTGGCTTTAACAAACCTTGAAAAACAGGACTGCGAAATTGCCTTCACCAACCAAAGTTCATACAAGATAAGCAACAGAAAAATCAGGTACAACCCCTCTTGTGATAAACAACCCAAAACTGTATTTATTGCACAGAGTATAACAATGAACGAAAGCAAAATAAAAGTAGACGAAAGCAAAAAAAAAAATAATAATAAAGAGGATGAAACCAACGAAAAAAAGCTATAAAATTTACCAGTAATGCTATCTTCCAAAATTTTTAATAATAAACTTTATGGCACTATATAAAGTGAAGACTAAAATAAAATTGACCAGTAATTCTTTGTTCCAATTTTTTTCATAATAAAGTGAAATGAAAAATAAAATGCATTTTTGTTACTTTGATCTCCAAATAGGCCTATGTTGGCTTTAAGAAAAGAAAAAATGGAAATGAATTGAAGAAGCATACTAACTTAAAAAAGTAATTAATAATAATTTCCATTAGGCCATCGTAAATTAAAAGTTATGCGTGCACCACAGCACAGTCAATGAAATGTCAATACAGGGAGGGAGAGTCTGTACATGCGGCGTTTGCATCGTTTCTCAACTACGTGCATTTTTGTTGAACTAATTTAGCGCAACTGGCGTCTGGAAATTGTATTTTTGTTTTACACTTGATAAAAGTTGCAGTTCTTGGGTTTGGCTAACAAAAAAAGGCCAGTGATGTTTTAGCGAATTTCAAAACAGGTGCGAGATTAAAAACGTAAATTTTCCAGCCCCCATGAAGGCTGGCTGAAATTTGTTTCTTTTGCAAAGGAAAAATACTATACCCGTCAATTTTTGCATTTATGCTCTTTTGATTATAAAATAACACTACTAAGTTCGCTAAAATTCACAATGGTAGTGTTATTTTATAATGGATCGATCTTTTCACAGTATGAATTGCAGTGATGTTTTTCGAGTCATTAGGTATGCTCTTTTGCCTTGATGATTTAAGTTGCGCCAATCCTGCCAGCTTGCTTACCCTCCTTACTTAAAAGGACATAAATCCTTCTGGTATATCGTGCGACCCGATGAGATTGCAGTTGGCAACATTTACACAGGTTAGAGTTAGTGTCGCCAAATCACCTAGCACGCAAGAAAAAACAAGAAAATGAATGTGTTGGCAACATTTACATACGTTTGAACTAATGTCGCAAAGCTGAGTCATGCAGGAAAGCCAACACCCCAACAGGGATGTATGTTCCTTTAAGGGCTTGCTCGGAGGCAAATACAATTTTAAGTTCTCACTCGATATGTCAGAAGGTGACTCAAGAGGGGAGGTAGGGTGGGTTTGGTATAGTATTTTTCCTTTGCAAAAGAAGAAAAATGTCAACCGGCCTTCATGGGGGCCAGCAAATTTACGTTTCTTGTTGCTTGAAAAAAATGCTATACCTGTCAATTTTGGCATTGGCAGTTGCCTCAATCCGAATTGGTGGCGGGCACGTTCTGAATAAGTTCCCTAGGGTTGTAAGCTGGTGTTTCCCATTCGGTGTCTTGAATTGACCGAGTGTTCTGGCTTTTTTTTTTTTTTTTTTACTCAGTTTGGATAACAGGTTGAAAATTTCCGTCAAGCTTAGTGAGAAAGCAACGAAACATTTCCCCTTGGTTGTTGTGCGTTGGAGAGGTTTGGGTTCCTTCATGAGCCAGCAATTAATTCCATTATGTGGATTGATCCCTTGGTTGATTGCCCATTTGGTTTCACTGATGATTGGTTGGCTTCATCGTTCGTTCAGATGAATGAATGGAAGGCTTGATTGACGAACAGTGGATGTGGTTTGTAATCGGATTGGAAAGGGAATTAATCGTTCTGGAGAGGAAAGCGTTCAGCGAGATGATAACGGTTTTGTTGAACCATGGTTTCCGCCTTTCTATGTTGAACGTGATGGGCGGGGGGGGGGGGGATGTCCTTTTCCTTTCTGTTGAGGAGTTACTCCTTGCGTCCGTTCATGGATTTTCCAACATCCAAGGTTGGAAAGGGGTTCATTCATTTGAACGATTTCTCCCTCGGTGGGCCCATGCCTAGGTTGGTCACTCGTCAGAGGTGGTTTTTTCAAATGTTAATGTAGTGTTTGTTCTTGATGGAAACTATGGTGTTCCATATGGGGATGAATTGGCTGCCTCTGTTGATTTCCTCATGGGGAGGTTGATGTTCAGAAAGGTTCAAAATGGGGTCACCTAATGGGATTAACAGATCGTTAGGCGAGTGCTAGATGTGTGCGTTGTGGGCGTAAGGATGGGTGTTGGCGATGTCATTCCCCCCAATGTTTAGGGTTTGAACTCAAGGAGAATTGTGTCTTTGCACATTCCAAGGTGTGCCGGCTTGGATTAGTTCACTGGCATTGATTTATGCTTGGAGTTTGTCCTTGTCGTGAGACAGATGTTAGTCAAAACCTTGGTGACCGGTGGGCTCGTTGCTAAAGTGATTGGCTGGACTTGATTTGGTCGTGCTGTTGATGCTCCTTCCCGGAAAAGCTGGGTTCGGGCCGTGAAGGGGGGAGGTGAGGGTGAGAGATATTCTTCATTGGTGTCGATCCAATTTCAGCTTGGATTGGTTGAAAACTTGTCAGAATAGCTTCCCCTTCAGATTGTCGGGTTGGTTGTGAGACTTGGCTCTCCCAAACGATTGAGTGACCAGCAGATGAGGCAGCTGGACTCTGGAATGGGAGCTTGAGTGACGAATCCTTGGATGGCGAATGCATGTTGCAGGAACGAGAGTTCAAGTTAGAAAAGCTTCTTGAGTGGCAAGTGCTCGGGTAGATGAATGCACGAGTGAAGGGTGATGACAGGTTGCATCAGACGAGTTGCAGCTTGGGCACCCTACGTCTTGAAACTTTCCTTGAGATGTGGGTTTTAGTCCCGAATGGGACGATGGTGGAGCTGGAAACAGCAGTTGGATTGGTTCTCCGCTTGATTCATGGGGCTCAATTTCAAATGAGCGGGAGAGTTGAAAAAGTTATTTGACTTAAAACTCGAAGCGTGGGTTTTAAGCCACAAGTGAGACAGTGGTGGTGTAAGCAACACCATGCGGCCTTCATTCGAGACTTGGGGCCAAAATTCAATCAAGAAAAGCGAAATAGTTGGAAGCGCCATTCGTCTGGAAACAGTCTATGAAACTTGGGTTTAAAGCCTGGAACGAGACGGCCAGTGGTGTTGGTAACACTTTTCGGCTTGACTCTTCAGTCGGGACATGGGGTTCGGTTCCAATCGTAACGAGCTGGAGTGTTGAAAACGCAATCTATCTTTGAAAACAGCGCTCGAAACGTGGGTTTTTAAGCCACGAGTGAGACGAGTAACTGTGTTAGCAACACCATCCTGCTTCATTCTTAACATGATTCATGGGGTCCAACTTTCAAACGAAGCGAGTTGGAAAGTTGAAAGCGCCATGAGTCTTAAAAAACTGCATTCAAAACCTGTGTTTTAAGCCACGAATGAAACGAGCAGTGGTGTTGGCCACCCTCTTCCACCGAGGACTTGGGGGTAAAATTCCAACCGGACTCGTACGAGAGGTGAAAGCAGCATTCGTCTTGACAACCACCCTCGAAATGTGGGTTTCAAGCCATGATTGAGACGAACAGCAGGTTAGCAACACCATTTGGCTTGATTCTAGCAGGCGAAGCATCCTTTTTGTAACTGCACTTCAGCGATGGGTTTTAAGCTACGAATGGGACGAGTTATGGTGTTAGCAACACCATTCGGCTGTCTTCTGTATTGGAGACTTGGGTCTAATTCCAAGGGATTAGCAGGAGTGTTGAAGACACCATGCGTCTTGAAAACTGCACTGAAAGCATGGGGCTTTAAGCCACAATTGAGACGAATAGTGTGTTAGTAACACCATTAGGCTTGTTTCTTGGGGCCAAGTTCCAGTCAAGACAAGGGGAAGAGTTAAAAAGCGTCATCCGTCTTGAACTGCATTCCAAACGTGGGTGAATGAGACGAGTTGTGGTGTAACACCATTTTTTTTTTTTACTTGAAACCTGTGGCCTGATTCCAAGAGACTTGCGGAAGAGTCGAAGACACCATGCGTCTAGGAAATTGCCATCAAAGCGTGGGTTTTAAGCCACGATTGAGACGATCAGCCGTGTTAGCAACACCATTCGGTGTCAGCTTGATGCTTGGGGCTAAGTTCTAGTTGAGACGAGGGGGAAGAGTGAAAAGGGTCACCCATCTAGGTACTGCACTCCCAACGTGAGACGAGAGATGGTGTTAGCAACACCATTCGGCTGTCTTCTGTCCTCGAGACTTGGGCCCTTGTTCCAAGAGACTTGCAGGAGAGGTGATGGCACCATGCATCTTGAAAATAGCAATCAAAGCGTGGGTTTTGAGCCACAACTGAGACGAACAGTGGTTTTAGCAACACCATTCGGCTTGATCCAAGGGGCCCGGTTCTAGTGGAGGCGAGGGGGGGGGAGGGGGTAGGGGAGAAGGAAAACGCCGTCTATCTTGAAGACTTCACTCGAAACGTGGTTTTTATTCCACAACCGAGATGAGCCGAAGTGATCAAAGCGTTGAGCGTCTTCACTCAAACATGGTTATTTTGGCCACGGATGAGACAAGCGGTCGGTGTTGACAACAGTTTGTGTCTTGAGTGTTCACTCGAGACGCAGGTTTACTGCGATCGAGACGAGCTATGGATGTACCAATGAGTTGCAATGAAATGCTACGAAGGTCTGTTGCTGTGAAGATCCATAGGACAAATGCCATGGTTGCTTGAAGGTCAGTGCAGTTAAGGCAGGATATCAGTAGACGAATGTGAATGCCGCTGTGACTTGAAGGAAGGCTGCAGAGAAGATGGTCGGTCAGGTGAACAAATGCGAATGCCATGATTCCTTGAAGGACATTGGCAGTGACTATAGGCCTGTAGAGGTGAATTGCAATGAAGAGACCAGGAGGCTGACAAATGCGAATGCCGCAGCTACTCAGGAACAGTTGTGGTGAGGATAAGTGAGGCGGACGAATGCGAATGCTGCTCGGACTTGGAGGGTAATTGCAGTGAAGATCACTAAGGTGGACGAATGCGAATGCCATGGTTCCTTGAAGGTCAGTGGTGGTAACCGTGCGTCCATGGAGGCGAGTTGCAATGAAAACTCCAGCTGGTTGACGAATGTGAATGCTGCAGCTCAAACCAGATGCGATGAGGGTAGGTGAGGTGGACGAATGCAAATGCCGTCGTAGCTCAGCAGTTGCAGTGAAGAGTAGAGAGCAGGACGAATGCAAATTCCGTGCCGCTCAGGAACATTTGCAATGACAGCCATTGACATAGAGGTGGACGAATGCGAATGCCAGACAAATGCCGGTGGCACCGCATAGTGATGATGTTCAAATCCAGTACGGAGGAGAAAAGGCATTCGTGGATGAATGCGAATGCCGTAGCAGCTCTATGAAGATCATTGAGGCGTACGAATGCGAATGCCGGTGGTGCCATCCGGTGACGATCAAATCCAGCATGGAGAAGAGAAGGCATACGTAGACGAAAGCGAATGCTGCAGCAGCTCTGTTATAAGGAAAAACAGTTTACACATGGATAAAACTTATTTTATTTCCTCTAGTTTACCCTTATCTGCTGTTTATGGTATTGTGTTATAGCCTGCAATATGTCTGTGTGCTTGTGGCTACTCATTTGTATCTATTTAGTTTATTGGATTTCTGTTTTGATTTGTTATTGGTTCAATTGGAGTGGTAGGCTAGCTTACAAGTTGTAGGTTAGCCATCTTGTTTTGGTCACATGACCTCTGGGCAAGGTAGGATCATGGGTAAATTTTCTAGGGTTGTTCCCAGCCAACATGGCTGCAGTCAGTGTATGTGTGTCAGATGGTTACTCGTTATGGGTCCAATATACTCTTGAAATTGAAAATAATTGTTGATTAATAGGACTGCTAATTTTGGATATTAAAAGGTTCTACAGAGGACTTAGAAAATTAATTAAGGCCTAGGGGATAGGCTTAACTCAGACCTGGGCTGGTGTGATTGATAGTGACTATAGCCTATGAACCTACTGGAGCGGCCCATGAACAATGAGAGGACTAAGATTTTGAGCAGTATCCTGATTCTCATAGTGATAGGTCTTAATACTTGTCATTTTATGGATATTTCAGGTCAAGTGGAATGTCTGGCTTTGATGAGGAAGCCACCTCTATGGGGGGAACGAGCTTAAGGTTCTCCAAGTTGACGGATACCAATTATCGCACCTGGAAATTTGATGTGGAAATGTTCCTGAGTGAACGTGGCCTATGTGAGTTTCTGGATGGGTTGGAAGAGGAGCCATCAGCCATAGTTGAGCTAGCAGCGCCTCATTCAATTGCTAGATTTAAACAGCGCCGATCCAGTGCTTTGGCTACTGTCGCCCTTGGGTTAGGGAATGACCTAAAGCCTCTCCTTCACAATGCGACCACCGCTCAGGATGCTTGGGACAGCTTGAAAACCGTCTTTGAACCGATATCACGGGCAAGAATTGGGAATTTACGGAAGAGGTTTGTTCTACTCCCAGTGGTGCATGAAAAGTTTCTGTCAAGAGTGAAGAATGCTGCTGCCAATTTGGCTGAAGCTGGAAAGAAGATTGAGGATGACGAGCTTGCTTATCAAATGTTATGTGGCCTATCTATCGCGTGGGACTCCGTTGTGGAGAGGATATAGGCGTTAGAGGACGCGGACTTTCTACCTAACGCCATAAAAGAGTGCCTGCTGTCACAAGTTTGATAGGCGGTTCCCAGATGAAATGACTAAGGCAGGCCCGGGGTCTTCACTCATAGCCCACACTCGCAACGGATGATGGAAAGAGTAAATCTAGAGTTAGGCCAGAACATTCAAGCCACCTTCCCCAAGGAAGGAGAGTCGATCGAACGGGACGAAAGGGATGACAAATCCAAGGGAGATTAAGGTGAGCCTTTTTCATGATTGGCTCCGAGAGCAGTCGCACGTTTAAACTTACGCTTAAGTTGGGTGTAAGCGTCTTTCGTGGAACGTAGCTCCTCTTCTAACGTTGCTAAATCTTGCTGAAGAGGAGTGGATTGTCCAACATGGATCGGCGAGATAGCGGCAGTGTGGCGGTATCGTCGGTAACTAAGGGGGCTTTGGAAGAAAACAACGGCGGATCCGGTTGAGGTAAAGCCAAAATGGTAGTAGCCTCAGAGAGATCGGCAGGCACGCTTAAGGGCCGAGAAGAGGTTGTCCCGTCGGGACCTCCTTCTGGGCTTCGTGACTTTAGGCATTAAGGCGGTGGGCTCTTCATAGTGGGTCCTGAGTTGACGAAAAGGCCAGACGAAACTTGAAGATCTTCATGACAGGCGGGAAACGAAGTGGCATGGAGACACGCTGGAGGAAAAATGATGGCCAAAAATAGAGGGGTGCGCCGCACAGACGGGTTACAGAGCTGGCGGCTACAGGGAACTAAAAAACCTCCAGGGAAACACAGTATTGCAAGGAACGAATGCAAAAATTAACAGGTTATGAATGTTTTCCTGGCGGCAATAAGAAAACACCAGTTTAATAACTATCTGCCTCTTTCAAAGGGCACAGCCAGAAAAAAAGCCCTTGAAGACACCACTTCCAAAGATCATCTTCCCCAGTAGGCTCAAGGCCACCGGGCTTCAAGCTAGACGTGGGTACCAAAAATGTTGGCCCCTGTGGTGTTCTTTGAGCCTGATCATAACAGGTACTCTAGGGCAACATTCACAGCAACATTAAGGCTCTTTGCTTCATTGTGAATGTGCGACTCCCAACAAGTTGTCGTCCCAGAAAACTAGAAGTTAACCAATATTACTCGAATCCACAAGAAAGGCTCTAGGAATCACCTAGCCAACAATAGGCCTGTTAGCTTAACTTGCGTTGCCGCAAAGGTTTGTGAACTCTTAACCCTCTGGCCCCAACCTTTTGGGGGTGGGAAAGAGGCTCACCAACTAAGAACTTAAGCTTTACTGAGCCTCATCAGTATGGCTTTGTGAAGGTAAATTCTTGTACTATAAACAGTACTGGCACCAGCCAACTCTAGATTTTTGAGTGGCCTGGCAAAACCAGCTAAGGGGTCTAGGGGAGAGCTGTAAGCTCCGGAACTGAGGCATTTTACACTATTTGAGGGCCTATTTTCGGCTTCCTGAGACATGTTTGCACCACATTAAGCAAATTTCGATGTTTTTCGTAAACATTCTTTAGCATGGGAAGTCGTAAAAAGCTAATTCTGACCAGAATTTTTTTTTTTTACAATTTTTTTTACAAATTAAATTAACTGATGAATATAAACTAGAGGAATCCCGTCCTCCGAACGGTGTAATAAACGTGCGTATTCGTATGTCCATGCCTTATCGTAGTTAAGATTCTTTAATCGGTATTTTGTGTGTACTGGCTAACAAACACTGATTTTGGTTCACTTCGGTCACTCAATCAGCATGTCTCTCTTACTGATTCATCCTATTAAGTGTCTTTATGCCAATTTTTTGCATACTGGCTGTAAACGCTAATGTCCGTTTGCTTCGCTCACTCAATCAGCGCATCTCCCTTACCACTGTAAACCCCTTTTTCCCTCTTGCCTTCAGTGAGAGGTATTTGTATAACAGGCACAGTGAACGACTACTTATTTCCAGTTTGGCATCCTACTTTCCCCTTGCCTTCTCGTGTTAATGGTGAAAATGACTTCCCTTAATTCATACAATACAATTTGCGATCGCAGATAGATTG
>JAHWFP010111612.1:54475-81487 GCA_023313725.1 Lithobius niger
CAGCTACAGGGACATTCGTTAGCACAGCTCAGGAATCTCAAAGCTAGAGGTAGCTACGCCGGTCGGGAGTGGAGATGCCGCGGTCAGATTGTTGCCATGCCGGGCAAAGGTAGTTGGTTCGTATAACTTAGTTTAAATTGAAAGTTTATCTTTTGGACTCTGAATTCAAAATTTATAGTTTAATTTTAACCTAACCTTTAGCATTGAATGTAAACTTATGGTGCGTTAAGCCAAACGGCATTTAGGACGTTAGCGGCCATAACAAAAGGGTTCACGGTCACTTCCTAAAAACCAGCTTTTATTTCAACGTTTTCATTAACTTAATGTAAACAAAGGCCACTGGGTCAATTAGATTTGCAGAAGCGTAGTACTTCATGGAGCGTACATCCCTTTTCTAATGTGAATTCCGATGGGGACGGTTTGGGTGTTCCCTTTTGAAACATAAGTTAAGGTCTACGTTTATAAGTCAGCTGCGGCTGTTTGTAATTTAGAGGGCTCTTTTGCGAAATCCCGGTTGCCTAAAACCACTGTTTCTATTTGAAATTGTAAAAAGAACTCAATCCAAGTTCAAGTGTCGAGTTTAATGTAAAATTCAAAGGTTGTTTTTAAACTAAAAACTAAGTTGTAAACGGTAATCCAAATGTAAAGTGTGATCTTAACATGACTGTTTAAAATAAAAACCAGGAGTTTTTAAACGCCAGTTGGTTTACTAGTTCGTTGATTGCTGGAAGTTATTATTTAAGACAAATTTCTTCAAATTTAACTTGGCTAGCTTTTTCCCACCTTGGTGGCAGCGTTACCCGCTTTTTATCACTAGTCAGGTCTTAAGATTAGGACTTCAATGCTCCTTTCCCTACGCCGGGACTGTAGCAGTTGTGCTGTTTAACCCAAAATGTACGAAAAGTTAACTACAAGTGATGGAAAGTAAGATCCAGTTACACCAGGCGCCGGCGATACTTCAAGCACCTACTCCGTTGTAGCATCCGCCGTCACACATGGGCGGTGACTCGAATGTTGCTGTCAACGCAGCTGATGTCCAAAGCTCCATAGGCGGTCAGTGTGACGGTCTTGGTCCAAGTCGCAACCATGCAGGCTGAAGTTTTGCCGAAAGTCTGGGCAAAGGGGAGAAAAAGTTGGAAAAGATCCTTGCGAAGGGTTCTTCTGTATATAAAAAAGAAGGGCTTGCATAGGACACAGCTGGCATTCTGGTTCATTTCCCAGAAATATTAGAAAGAGCAGGAATGATAAAGGGCAGGGATCACTTGTAAGATTTCTGGGTCGTGCCATGAAATGAAGCTCGAGGAGGCAGGGTCGTGCCTTTGAAGTTTGCTAGGAAGAAACAGTCAGCCGGAGCAGAGGGCAAGGCTTGTACCTCAATGCAATTAAAGCTGGCAGCGAGAGTGACCAGAAACACCGTGTTTCGGGTTAAGTGACTGAGGCAGCAAGTTGCTAGAGATTCGTATTGCGTCGTCATCAGGGAATACGAACGATACAAAGATCCCAATCAGGGAACAGTCTACGTGTGATGGCTCCCTCGATTTCGAAGGATTCGACTAGTACAGAAATTCAAAAGTTGTCCAAAAGATGAGAACATTCTACGGCCTTAAAACACAGTCAACGGCGGAACAATAGACAAGAATGGTGGATCCTTTTATACCATCCTTGAAGAGGTCATTGAGGAAAATCAAGAGGTCGGATAGAGGTGGACTGACTATATCGACCTGTCGTGTGAGACACACCAATGAATCCAGCGGTGCCAGTGGCTGTCATAGATTTTATTAGTGGAATATCTGACAGCTTTAGAAGCGATGAGGGAGGAATGTTCTGCAGAAACTCCAGCTGTTTTGAGAAGTCCGATGATAGTAGCAACTAGTGCAATTTCAGTGACTGATAGCGAGGATGGAACCTGGTTTCGCGCCGTTGGGAAAGCAGATCTGGAATGTCTGGAAGACACCGAGGAAGGTCGAGAAGAGGTTCCAAGCTTGGCTCGCCAAGTGGAAGGAATGGGTTTCTTGTCTGCCTTTTTTGAAAGGAGACATTAGGGGTTGTGTTTTAGAATTTGTATGTTTTTAGTATGTCACTTTTTGGTGGGTTGACTCAGCAGTACATTGCCATGTACTTTTAATTTTAATTGAAAACCTGATGACGAAGGATGTTTACTCCGAAACGTCGTCGTACTTTTGTGTGTGCACTGTAAAGGCTTCGTTTTAATTTATCTCGCACTAGTGAAACTTATCCTTCAATCGGGAAGTGAAGAGGCAGGATGGTGGTGCAAGAGAGATGCATAGACGAAAGATTTTTGACGTCAGATGGTGGAGGTTGCAAGATTTTGTTTCATCCTCATTCCGTAGATAGGCGATGGCCGTCGCGTTATCAGCATGGACTTGAACTATCTTTCCCATGATGAGGCTGTGAAAGGGACGAAGGGCATAGAGAACTGCCTTTAACTCAAGAATGTTGATGTGGTCGAGTTCGTTGGGTAGCCAGGAGCCGGAGACCTAATGGTTAGAAATGTGTGATCCCCAACCCTGAAGGGAAGCATGTGTTAGAAGGTGTAGATTCGGGCAAGGTTCGTGTAATGGTACTGACTGGGATAGTGTCAGAATATCCATCCATCGAAGAAGAGTGGTGAAGGGAAACGTCCTTGGGACTACTTGAGACCCTGGAACACCGTGAGGAGCAGAAGGGGATGTTTGCCCCATTCGTCGATGCTAAAGTGGTGAAGAGGTCTGGTCATCCACCTGCTGTAGGGGACGAGATCTGCCATTGTGTCCACGGTTCTAATGAGAGAGTTGAGGTCCGTGAGTGTGTAAGATGAAAGAAGCTTCGGATCGTTGTCAGCGATCCCGTCTGGTGATGGTATGACGGTCGCTAAAGCCAGGTCGAAGAAAACACAGGAAGACGAAGGTCAGAGAAGGGATGAGGCGGGATTTCTTGGGATTGATCCCGAAATCCAACTGCTGGAGGAGGTGCAAGGTGAAATCCCGATTGCGAAGGAGTGTGAAGGGATCTTGGTGGGGGAGAAACCAGTCGTTGAGGTAAACGCTGGCTTGGATTAGTGCTGATGAAAAGCTGCCAAAACGGGTTTGAGAACGATTACGAACATTCTTGGTGCGGCGTTGAGACTGAATGGGAGGCACAGGAACTGGAGAACTGATTTGTAGTAGATGAAAGAAAAGAGGTGGCGGACAGAAGCAAGAAACGGAATGTGTAGATATGCTTCCTCGAGATCGATAGAAACCATCCAGTCCCCCTTGCGTTGGGATTGACGAATGGGGTTGTGGGTGTCCATTTTGAAGTGAAAATTTTGAATTCGCGGATTCAGAAACCGAAGGTAGAAGATGAGTCTGTAGCCACCGCTTTACTTTGGGCGGAGGACGATGGAACTGTAGAAGCCAGGACGAAAGGACCGGGAATTCCCGATTAGTGGCCTTGGATAAAAGATCCTGAACTTCGGATATCAGCTGGTCGCTGACGAAGAGGGAGAATGACCAAGGTGGAGGGGAGACAAGTGGCGGATGGTAGGAGAATGCTGGAAGAAAACCTTCGTTGATAATCGAAAGGATACGTGGGTTTGAAGTCAGAGCGTGCCAAGCCGGGAGGAAATGGCGCAGGAGACCCCCTATAGGAAGGGACGAAGGGTGAGTGTCATTGGAAGGAACGACAATGTTGCTTGGGGCCTGGAGAGACGTAGTGAGAACTACGGTCGGGCACAGAGCTGCAAAAGGCCTCGCTCGGAGCCGGGTCCCTTACCCAGAAAGGGTGAAGTGTCTTGCGAAAAGGAATGGTACCAGGTGTCCTTAGTGCTGGCGCGAAGGGACGTGATCTATTCTTATTGAAGAACCAAGACTGCTTGGGTCGAGAGGCCTTCGGTTTATGGATTGTCTAAATGTGGAGCCAATTTCGGGATAAGACCCCGAAAGAGCGTGTCTGATTCGTGAAGTGGTTGATTTCAAAATTCGGGTCGCTGAGATTAAAAGCAGTGTCAATGGGGACATCGCGAATAAAGGAGCAAAGAGTTGAAAAGAGCCGTGGTAAGCCAGTTCAGAGAGTGAAACGAGGCAAAGCAGGCCATCCGAAAGACATGACTGATGAGAAACGCCAGACATTTGGCCTCCAGCTGAGTCAATTCTGAAGATAGCTTCTCACATAACGCATTCACAGCAGTGTTTACGACGTCCGCTTGCGACGCAGCACGAAGGCCAAGATAAAAGAGTTGGTCATTATCCTCAAGGACCGAAGAAGGGACAGACCTTTTTGCGGGATGAAGACGGCTGTGCAGAAATCCATTTTGGCCTCAGCAGTGAGGATACGTGTCGATGTTTTGTGGGTTGGTTGCTCCATCGCCCATAGGGCGAAAGAAAAGTTTCTCGGGCAGGACGAGGGGGAGAAGGGTCTTTTGTGTAGTTTCAATGAGTCGCCCTTGCAAAGAAGTAGGTCCCCATTGCTAAGGATAGTCAGTCGCAAGCCGAGTTGTCGATTGGCCTAGGACCGCTTGTTGATGAAGAAGGCAGTCGCGCAAGCCAAAGCCGAAGCCAGTAGAAAGTCCCCGATTCATGACGGGATCGGCAGCAGGAGATGAAGGCTTCTAGAAAAAAGTCGGGAATGATGTCCTCGAAGTTCTTTAGGAGGTCAGACAGAGGGATTTCCGAAGGGACCGGGTCGTCAGTGAAGGAGGCAGAGAAGTGGGCGTGACGAGAGTCAATGTCGCTGGAAGCGATCGATGGACGGGACACCGGCAGAATCTGCGCCACTGTCACCGGTAATGGTGACAGGACGCGAAGGCCGAAGGTAGAGGCATCAGTTGAGGGAAGACAGAAGGCTGTAATACTAGACGAAGGCGAAGGTTCTCGGGTGGGCAACAGCGAGTTACGACGATACAATGGCCATAAGTGGCAAGGAAAGAGCGTTGTCACTTACAAGCACGACATTAGAGACGACCCAGTCTTTAGTGAATTGACTTGGTGACGAAAGACGAGATGAGGGCTTTGGTTTGTAGCTGAATGAGCGAAGGTCGTTATCCATGAACAGGTGGGCCTTCTCCTGTGATAATGGTTCAACCAAAGGGTCAACCCCAGCCGAAGGCGGAGGGCTAGACGAATGCCGGGTAGATGTAGATGAGAGATTAAGTGGAGCCTCCGAGGGGTGAGCCGCACAACGTTTGTCGGCATTCCATCAGGACTTGAAGCTTGAGGCGAGAGTAGACTTCCTCGACCTTATAGAGCACGGATTCAAGATAGCGAAGGTCCCGAGGCGGAGCCAGAACCTGCCCGCAGGGGACAGGCGCCGTCGTAGTTGTTTCCAGGGTAGAACCTTCGGTGGCCGAAGGGAGGACCGTCGAAGGGCACGGGACCGTCATCCACCCGATGAAGGACAGTTTATGTTTATGTCTTGTACATTTAGATTTCAAACGAAAGGATATTCACCATTCCAATATAATATACTGGAATTTCCTCTCATTTTCACAACGAGGACACTTTTTAATGTCTAGCTAATTTTCGGTGGCTGGCTGCCACCATCCTCAGGCACTCCGACGAAAGCTTTTGGCCTCCTAGTGCTCCTACATTGTTGTTGTCTGCTTACGATATAGGAGCACAAGGAGGCCAAAACCTTCGTCGGAGTGCCTGAGGATGGTGGTAGCCAGCCACCGGAGATTAGCTGGACATTAAAAAGTGTCCTCGTTGTGAAAATGAGCGGAAATTTTCTACATAATTTCAGTAATTACGACTCTAATTGTGACGAGAACTTTCACAGTAAGGTACCGTATGATGTTTTCCTAGGTTCAAACTGGATAGCTCTCAGATAGCGAATTACAAATGTGGTGTCTCCACAAACAAGCCTGCATTATCTCATTCAAGGGAACCCCTGCCGTGAAACGAGGCCGAAAGGGTCCATAGTTCATAAGCTTTATCGAGTCTGGGTGCTAGATCTGCTGGGACTTCATATGCCCTTTTGAGCACTGCACGATTCCAGTGCGCTATCCACCGAGGAAACTGGAGAAGAGGCTGAAAAAAAAAAACAGTTGGCAAAGTGGTATTTAAAAGCCATAACGAAAAGGAACTACACTTTACCACCAAAGATGAACAATAAATGTTCACCATTAAATTTTCAATGACTCCTGTCACCTTCATCAGAATCACAAGCAGAAATATGAATAAAGTTCTACATCTCTCGAGGTAGACAAACATAAAATTTAAAATGATCTTTAGTCTGTTGCACCGCCGATTTCATCAGTCCGCTCTATCTGGGTTTGTCTAAGGCGGCTTCAAGCTCATGCCTGACAAGTTGTTGAATGTCCGTGAAGCTTGGGTTCACAATACTCATTAGTGGGATTTCATTAGCTTCCAATAAACTGACGGCAGTGACTCTAGCACGAGTGTTACAGCTATAACTTCAGACAGTGATAGCTCAAAACGCACTCAAGTGGTAGTCGTGTGACACGTTTGAACGTGATAGTTACACGTAGGGATCGACTCGATACCGTTTTGCCAGATCCGGGTCGGTTCCGGATAATTTGATGTTAGTGCTGGATCGGTTCCGGATCTAGGTTCCGGATACGGGCCGGTACCAGATACAGGGTAATTCACACACAAAAACGATATAAAGTTGTTTATTTTTTCTCCCTTATAAGTTGCAGCTATGGTGTTAACTTTTGCTTTGTTTCACATTATTTTCTTACATTAAACACTTGGAATTCTTACGCTATTACGAGTACCAGTATAGTATAACTAGCTGAAGCCCGTGCTATGCACGGGTGGTGTTGAATGCATGATTTGCAACACTGGTTAGGTATGGTAGCTGATATGTGCGTCCATGTTCGACCGAAATAAGTTTCTTCAAATTGTTGCGCATACACGCTAACAAACGCTGATTTTCGTTCGCTCCGCTCACTCACTCAGGCAGCGCATCCTGTGACTCAAGTCCCCCTCCCCCACTCCTAAATGATACTCTCTTTCTGATGATCACTTCTATCATTCAAAGTTCACGTTGGCGGAAATATCAGCGCTTATTGTGACTCAAATACTAACCCCCCCACCTACGGCTAATGAACCCTCTTTTGTAATGCTCATCTTTTTTTTTATTCTACCAGCCATGTTCATGCTGGTGGAAATAAATAAGGCTCAAGACACTCTCGAGAAACATGCTGTCCTGAAAAGCTTCCCCCATTGTTTCCCCCCCCCCCCCATCGTCCGTGTCATTGTTCTGCTCGCAACAGCTGGTCGAAAATAGGCACCACCAAAGTTTTGTTACTTTTTTAACGGCATGTTTAGGCACAGATCGTAGAAATGATTGTGCATGATTGTGCATGAAGTGATTGTCGAATATCAACCATATGAAAAGCCTCTAGGCGAAACTGACGATGTTAAAATGGTTTCGGCAAACATAACACTACAATGAAGGAGTAATTCAGTGTCACGAAAAAATTGGGGAGGAACAGCTGAGGAATGAGCTGCTGAGGTATTGGATGGGGTGAAGCAAATATTTGGGCCTCCCTTTGAAGAAAAATTGTCAAGATTTATAACAAAATGGATAAAAAATATAGAGTGGCCAGAGATGGGGAAATGATATATTAGGGGAAGGGGGATTTATCTCTGGGGATGGGAACAGGGCAACTTCCCCTCCCCCAATTCACCTCAGGGCAGCTACCATCCATTCTATTTCTGCCCTCCCTCTTCCGCACCACTGATCACTCCACTCTTTTTTGTAATGTATCTTCAGACAGTTTATCCCCCCCTCCTCAGATATATCCCCTATCCAATCCCTGGTCACTCTTCCTTACGTTTTTGTGTATTTTGTACTGAAACTTTGAAAATTCCCCCACCCTCCAGCCCTAGTCGTCATCCCTACTTTTTTATTTCTTGTACTGAAATTAAAAAATTCCTCGTCACTTTTGTCGGTGTCAGTTTTTTTGCACTGAAACTTTACAACCCCCCCCCCCCCCCCCCACCCCCTACGTAGCTTGTCGCTACAATTTTTTTTTGAACTGAAATTTCAAAAATTCCTTCCATTCTCACCCAGGCATGGCGCCAACACGCAGGAGGAAGGGGGAGGGGGGGAGCGGCGGCTGGACTAATCCTATAGGAAAGCACTATTGCGCTCCACTGTGCTGCCACTGAGCACAGATTGACTGGGAGAAAGCCATGACGCTCATCCGCTCAAACTCTGTACGCGACAGTCATCTAAGGTGCCTGGAATCCATTGTTATACAACACCATGAGCAGAATGGATTCCAACGTATGAATATTCAGGGCCCTTCTTACCCAAATGTGAGACACCTTGTGGGGAGGAACTTGAGTGAACAGTTAGCGCGGTGTTGGAGAGCTAGTAGCAGCATGAAGGGCCCATTATCTTCTAAAGACAGCATGACCTTGTAAATACAGAAGGCTACGTGTTCACCAAATTCAAATTCTGGCAAACAGCAAATCGCAAAATTTGCAACTTGCTTACTAATAAGAATTTTGACCCCATTTTTCAATTGGGGAGGTATACGCCGTTTGCTAAAGCCAAAAATGAAAACATGCGATCGGAAAATTTGTATTTTCTCGCAAAATTCGCAATTTTTGCCCGAATAAATAAATTATGATTTACTTTTCATCAAATTTTATTAACTTTGCAATAAAATAAGGTATTCTGTTCGTTACTGGCTGCTGTTTTGAAGTGAAAGGTAAATTTTTAAAACTTTATTCATATTGTACACCACTTACGAGGCCATTTTAGGCTACTTTCTGTTAGGCCATGCAAAAAAAATTGTTTGGTTTACGGGCAAGGTTGCAAACTGAAGCACCAGGCAACCAGGCATTTTATTTTATTTTATTTAACTGACCACATTTCTTTGACGTGTACCTAGCTCAAGACTGAAAGAGTTTGCAGTCAGGCTAAAAACTTATATTATTCTGCTAATACGTCTAGTGTTAAAATTATTTTAGTTTTTGCCTAATAATTTCTTATGGGTTTGAGCTAAAGGCTTGAAATTGGCACCATTGAAAAGCTTGTACCGAGCCGGTTAAAATGGTATACTGGAATGTCAAAAACGGTCAAAATTTGGCAAAAATATGATTTTTAGCGGATGGAGCAAGATTGAGATAAAAAAAATGTAGACCCGCGATAATTTAAGGCACCCGCATGCGCCTGTAAACCAAACAATTAACTTTGCATGGCCTTAACAATTTTTTTTAATTTTTTTTTTGTTGCAAAATTCAGCAAATCTTGCAACATGATGTATCGCAAAATTACATTTTTCCACCGCACATTGTAAAAATTCTTGCAACAAATATCGCAAAAGTTTGCTTTAAAATATCGCGGAAAGTACGGGTCCCTACTTATAAAGTGTTTCTTGAGTGTGTAGTACACGGCTAGTTTGTATGACTGATCTGGAAGGCACAACTTGTTTCAATCCCTTATGACTAAGGACTGCAAGAAGCTGATTTTAACTGCTGCAGACGCAAAAACCTATAAAACTGTACTCAAGAAAAAACAAATCGGCAAATCCCTCAATTTAATTTATTTAGCATGATTTTAAAATTTACTGTTCATGTCTTACCTGACTCTGAATGTTTGCTAACCAAGCGACATTATCCAGTTCTCTAAGATCACTGATCGTCATATTTACAGTCTTTCCGGTGTCAATAAACTCTACATTTACCTGTGTAAAAAAATTTTTTTTAAACAAGTAATACTTTTTTTTTACCTACCCGCTCATTATAGAAAAACAAAAAATACATACTGTATCACTTTCTGAACCAAGGACCTTCGCCCTAAGCCACCTATCTTCTGAGTATTTCGCTAGGTACATCTTTCCTCTTTCACAACTAGTTACTACATGGTTCTGGAAAAGAAAATAATGCAATTACAATATATTTTAAGTTAATGGGTGTACAGTAGAAATTTGATTATCAGCACTTAACCAACATACTCGGCCCACAGACATCCCTCCTTAGGTTATGTGTAGCAGAAACTGATTTAGTTAAGAGTATCCCTCAATGCCTACCAGGGGTACGCAATACAGTACCAGGTTTTTTAACTCTATACCGATACTTTATTATCCTAATACGATACTTTCTTCGAAAGCAATACTTTTTTTGATACCGATAACTTTTGAGAATGGAATTTTAATGGATGGTAACCGACGAAGTGCTTAAAGAAAACTTGTAATATTCAAGTCTTCACAACTTCATAATGATTGAAGGTAGATATAAAGCTGCTTAGATCTCTTTGCCGTTAATGATACTGTGTCGATACTAAAAAAATATTTGATACTTTTCGATAACTTTGATACCATCAATACTACCAAAAATTCTATACCCAATTTTAAACTTCGATACTACTACCGATACCAAGAATGTATCGGCATCAGTATCAAAATAAGATAGTATCGTGTACCTCTGATATCCACTTTCCAGCCAACCGTCTGGTTCCAGACTCAACCCTCATGCTCAATAGTGGTGTACCGAAAGCTCATATCGATAAAAATGTCAGTTCAGAAAACTTCCTGCCACGTTATATTGCAGGTTGGCTCTATGTTTTTTTTATTTTTACTTTTTATTATTATTATATACATTTTTTTGCAACAAACCTATATTAAATTATATTAACTTAACGCACAATTTAAGATTACAGGAATCTCACAAGATTCTTGCGAATTTCCAACAGACAGTATTCGTCAGTCTTCGTTACGCACTAATTTTAGAGCTTGTAACTACATCGTTTTCGACATTGCGATTCGAAACCGGCATTCGGCGTGGCCCATTGTATGCGCCGGGCCGACTGGATGCATCTAGCCCACTGGATGTGATGGGCCTACTACATGCAGCAGGTCCTCTCCCCCATCGGCTTGAGTCTCGCTGAAAAATCTTTTCGCAGTAGAAATCTGATCGCCAGATTAGAAGCACCTTGTGTATTCATTAGAGTAGCTTTATTTTTTTTATGTATTGCTGAATGGCCAGGAACTCTAGTCCTCCTAAATGACGATCATATGGGACGTTCTGCTCCATCCAATCTCGTGCTTCGTCTCCATCTGATGGGATACAATGCTGTTTGTGTCTTTATTTTTCGTATCAGCCATGTGTTGTTTAACTCTCTTTCTAATTCCCACTCACGGTTCCCCAATGTAAACTGCACTGCACTCATCACATGGGACTCTGTACACTCCTTCACGTGTATTTGGGATCTTGGACAAAACACTCTGGTCTTCCTCGCACGTAATATGTTTTTTTCAGCAGTTCGTCTTTAATACTTCCTCCATTCTTCAGGAATGTTTAAAACCTTTTTCTTTAAACACTCTAGCAACTTTCTCACTAATTCCTTGAAGGTGGGCGAGACCCACTCTGACTGGCTTTTGGATTTTTTTTCTCTTCTCCGGATCATTTTCGACGAGAGCCCTGGGGAATATCCAGGTTTTATAAATCTACCCTGCGTGCTCTGAAGATGTGGTCACGCTACTTCAATGGTCGTGGAGTGACGCGCCCCCAGAAGGAATTCATTTTGAGCAATGACCTTTAATTGTACAACCGGGTGCCCTGATGTATAGGGAATTCCACTCTCCGTTGCCATTTCTTTTCTATATGGCTGGTACTCCAGTTTTCCATCCGACTCTCGTGTCATCTTCACATCCAGAAACCCCGAGTTATCTTTTTTTCTTCCACTGTAAAAAGAAGATCTTCATTCCAGTTATTGACCTTTTCTAGCACCATATGTTTAATATCGCCATGACGTCGTAGACGAAGCACTTCTACAATCGTATTTCAGGGATGGAAAGTCTAACAAAGGAGTCTAGATGTTGGAGCACAAGCTCTGCCACAATAGGGGAGTACGAGTACCCCATCGAGGCCCCTCGCACTTGCCAGAATGTCTCTCCATTGAACTCAACACGTCAGTCTGCTTTCGGATTTTACATACTGTTTAAGCCTACTTGCCACCGCCCAGTCTAAGCGTTGACATGGCCCTCCTTTTGCCGATGTAATCAAGCGGAGGAGTCTCCCTTCTTTATGAGTCTTAACTTGAGCGAAGATCTTCGGCAATCGTTGCGGTGGTTTAGACGTCAGGTCTTCGAGCTCGTCCGATGGAAGGTGACCTTCTCTGTAAAGTCACTCCAGACTAAAAACCAGATCATTAAGAGGGCGATTCTGCAGATTTTCTTCTGTCTTCTCATACATCCCCGAATTAACAATGCCCTCCTTAACAAGTCGGTCATGCTCACTCGTGTCTAAAACGACGGTCTTATTTGAGTGGACTGCTTATCCTGGGTTCAGATTTCTAATGCGAAAAGATTTTTCCGCGAGCTCTCACGCCGATGGGAGCTGCACGTGGTAGGCCCATCGCATCCAGTAGGTCCGGCACATAGTGGGCCACGCCGAGCGCCAGTTTTGAATTGCGATGTCTAAAACGATGTAGTTACAAGCTCTAATAACTCTTAGTGCCTGACGAAGACTGACGAATACTGTCTGTTGAAAATTCAAAAGAATCTGGTGAGAGTCCTGCAATCTGAAATTGTGCGTTAAGTTTTCTGAACTGACATTTTTAATTTCAGTATCTTAAATCATCGTAAAACTGCTTGATAGTAGAATCTTGGATGAATAACTAACACATTTTTGCGCATTTTTAGTGGGCCACTGACCTGTTTACAGCAAATTTTTGTCGAGTAGTTTGCATCATATAACTACAAAATACAATTTAGGATGGTAATATACTAAGCAGAATATGTTACAGTTGATGCCTATTTGTTTAAGGATGTCAGGACTTTATTATCATTTAGTTGCTTGTTAGAGATTCATAGCTTGTCGATCCTGCATCGCCATTTTTTTTTTGTAAATCGTGCATTTGATTGGAGTCAGTGCATGCATTAAATCCGGGCTGCAAAAATCTTTAAGTATGCAAAGCTTTGCTACAAGACTCTTAGGCATCCGGGCTGCAAAAAATCTTCAAGCATGCTCTTATTTAGCCAGTTATTTTTATTTTAGAAATTTTTTGACTTTAATTTAAGTTTAAAAAAATTTAATTTAAGACATCCAGAAAACAAAATGTTAAATCATATCAGCTTCACTGAAGGGCTTCGACCAATCCAAGAAGCAAAAATGCTATTTAAAAATGCAGGTCCAGAGCAGAATTTAAAAAAATCGTTTCAATTTTCTAGTTCTTTTAAACTAGTTTTTTGTAACTTTTCAAGTTTTTAAATTTAAATTTAATTTTATTTTAAATTCAAGCTGATACATTCGGAAAGCAAAAATTTTAAGTCATATCAGCACCAGTAGAAAAAATAACTGACACGTTATTTTAACACTTGGGAAAAAAATTAATGTCATTTTTTTATTTAATTAAATTTTTAATTTTAATTATACAAATTTGTATATATCGAAATTTTCGTTTAAAAATGTATGTAAATTATAAAAATTTGATACAGCAGAACCCCGGAGTCCCTGAACACAATCCATTTTTATTAATTTTTTTTCAATTCGCTGGGCACTGCCATGTGGTAATCGGAACTGTACGGAACCGGAATCGGAATTATGGTATCGGTACACCACTAAGCCTCAACATAAACAAAGCAGACTTTGTTTCGCTACACTTTGGTTTTGGTAACCTTGACGTTGAAAAATTCACCTTCGTCACGCTTATTTTCACGAAGATATTACAAATATCACAGCAAATTTTCGACAGTCTGCAGTCCTGGAGGTGAAATGGTTTAGGCAAATATCTTCCTCAGGCTCCTACAACAACACAGTTAATGACCGATCGTCTACTTTGAATTTGGAGCACGTCCTCTGATATTTGTTGGGTTTGTTGCCCATTTCTTACGCAGCTAGCAATTGAGTTCACCAAGCATTAAAAACTGGGTTTGTGGGTCCCTGGATATTCATCAGCCCACGTTTCCCAACAGGAGAGGCGGGCTTCCCTTGGGAGGCACGGAGCAACTGCAGGGTAGGTGCGAGCCGTTGCCGGCGCTGTACCATAAAGGCCGATTCACGCAACGAATCACCTTTTCATTCTCGCAGCTAGAATTTAATCGCGATGGAAAGGTGTCATTGCCATAGTAACAATGCTACCTGGATTAGCTAAATCCGATATCGTTTGATTAAATGGTTATAATTTTATAATCAATGACAATAAGATAAAGTATTCCTCCTGACGAAACAATTTTCCAGTCACTTCTGAACTCACATTATTGACTGTTTTCGTTGCGAGATAGCAGAGCCAAAATTGGCACCATGTTGGAATTTCAGATGATTTCTAGCTTCTAGGTGTGAGAATGCAAAGGCGAGTCGTTGCATAAACGCATCCTAAAGATCAGTGACAAATTTTTTATTTTTAACTATGCATCACAAAAGAAGTTAACCTCCTGAGACCCAAATGAAAATTTTATTTCACGTACCATATGATAATTGTGTCGGCCGTGGGATTCGAACCACCATTCACTTGGTTTGGTGACGAGGGCGCTGGCCACTGGGCTGGGCTTGCTCGCTTTACTCGGGGTCCCCACACAGAAGCTCGCGTTGCGCGTTGGGACTTAGTTTTTGGCCATCCCGTAATGTCCCTTGTAGGGGACACATAAGCCATAGATGGGTCTCAGGAGGTTAAATTGTATGAGGAAGGCAAAATTTTCATGTTTAAATATCTGTAGATTTGTTTACTCCACAGCCATTTTAGCCAAGATTCTATACATTTTTGTTCTCATGTGGCAACACTGCTCTTAGTGCAGTGATCTTAGCGAAAAAAATTGCACAGCTATTTTACTTTTTATTGGGGGGGGGGGGGGGGAACCAATGCCTGCTAGTCCCAATGGGGAGAAATACTGTAGAAAAGGTTAGGAACCACTGCTCTAGGCTGTAGTGTTGAATAGCCAGGGATTCAAGATTTCTTAAATGGATATCCCTTATCAAATTTGAGAATAGGAGCGTTTTGAACAAACTGTCCCAATTCAAATTGTGATGAAATCCTGGTTTAGTTTGACGTTGAAAAAATTTTTCCGAGCCTCAATCATATTTTAATTTTAAGGAAGTGTGATCTCTCGGCCAAAATGGCTAGAATAAAAAAACAAGATGCACTAACACTGCATTAGTAATTCGACGTGTCGTATGGTAGAATAAAAAATATCTAATTGATGTATGAAGTTGGAACGGCAGACATACCAACAGGACACTACTAAAAAATCTAAATGCATGGTGTACTGAAGAATATATACTATATTGCACATTATCTTAAAAAAAATTGTCTCGTAACGTTTGCTATTACGATACGGCAAATGAGCTAGAATCTTGTGTGCGACGATGCAATCACTGACCAGATAAGTTTTCATCGGACGCTGATATTGGTTTTTTACAAAAAAAAAAACTGAAAGCTTCGTTGTTTTACAGTTTCCCGTACCCGTTGTTCTTCTTCATCAGACTTTTACAATTTTTAAATCTTCGAACACCATATTTCATATTTTAGCCTATACAATCAACTTCAGTGCGCGAGGGCTACTCAGCCAAGTTTGAGAGAAACCTTTCCTGCATAGCATCGCTTGTATCCCATGAAGTCATCTGCACAGCCACTTAGTGAATTCAACGCGCACGCAGTCAGATTCAGGGTAACTTCTTGCGATTAGGCCTATCTGCAGTGTCTTATCGTCGAAGGTACACCTGCGGATCTGCCACCACTGATAAAAAAAAAAATTGAAATTTTCTTTTTTTTTGCATACAATTTAAGAATGATGAAATATGAATTTGACTTTCTGACACACCGATTTTTTTTTTAAAATCGGTATCAGTGTATCGGATCGGATCGGTATTTTTCTGTATCAGTCGATCCCTAACGTAAATCGGCTACCAGCGTTTTTTGGCCACAACCGCATTAATTCGACGTGCGACACGTCGAATTAAAAAGTACGAAAAACAGAGCACTCCTGAAGGCACTCCTGTCTAACATTTATATGGCATACGAGGAACAACATTCTGGCAGGGTGCCCCAAATGTCGAAAAGATATTCGCGGATGGACTTCTTGAGAGACCATTCCCCTGTTGGAGGTTTCTTTCGAGACAAGAGAGTTTGCAATGACATTCCTGTTGCCTGGGATGTAAAGTGGCAGACTTGTTGTCTTGAGTTGGATGCAGAGTTGAAAGATTGACGAGGCTATCTCATTTAGTTTGCGAAACCATGTTCTGCCCTCTATCTTGCTGTAGGTGACTGCCGTTGTGTTGTCTGTCTGGATTTGGACGACTTTCAACTTGATTAGGCGTTGGAAGTGGAGTAGAGCATTGGGTACTGCTTTGAGTTCCAAGATGTTGACGTGGTCGAGATCTTGATTAGTCCAAGTTCCCGACGTCTAGTACTGGCCTATATGGGCTCCCCATCCTTGCAGAGAGGCATCGGATAGTAGGAGGAGGTCGGGTTGTGGCTCGTGAAGTGGTACAGTCTGTGAGAGTGTTGCAATATTCGACCACCACAGGAGAGTTTCCATGGGGAAGTTAGGGTCCAGCAGCCTTTGGATTTTCGAGTCTCCATTCGTCGATGCGGTAGAGGTGGAGTGGTCTGGTCATCCATCTACCGTAGGGGACAAGACTTGCCATGGAGTCCAACTTTCCGACCAGGGAGTTCAGCTTCTTGAGGGAGTGCTGGGGTTGTAGCCGAAACTTGCGTACGAGGTGTAGTAAATCCTCCAGTATGTCTGGTGATGGCATTACTGTTGCAGACTTCAGGTTGAACAAGACAGAATGAATTCTTAGGATGGTCCCAGTCTCGACTTTTTCGGTTTACCCCGAAGCCCAATTTGTTGAGTAGGTTGATCGTGTGATCCCTGTTGTTGATAAGTCTGACCGGGTCTTTATAGTTCAGTATCCAGTCGCTGAGGTATGTGCTTGCTTCCATCTCATGTTAGTGGAGATGAGCCAAAACTGGCTTGAGGCTGAGTGAAAATCCTGGGAGCGGCATTCAGTCCGAATGGCAGGCAACGAAACTGGTAAACTTTGTTTTGGTATATGAAACGAAAGAAGCGTTGTACGGCTTCGTGAATGGGAACATGAAGATAGCATCTTCTAAGTCTATCGAGTTAGTCAAGTTGTTGGGCTTTAGTGATTGGCGTATGGAGTCTAGCATTTCCGTTTTGAAGAGGCGATTATCCATGTATTGATTTAGAGGTTTAGATTGAGTATCATCCTTTTTCCTCCTGTTTTCTTGGGGCGAAGGAACAGGCGGCTGTAAAAGCTTGGGCCGACAGGTTGAGGGCATTCTTGAATCGTGTTCAATAGTAGATCTTGAATTTCTGACTAAGCTGTGGAGTCGGTTGTGACAAAAGTTGCCAAGGGGGCAAAAATGCAAGAGGAGGTTTCGGTGGTGGTGGAGGGGGGGGGGGGGTGAAAGACGTTTCGTGTGATGGAGACTGTAGCATTTCCTGATTGTTAATTCTTCCCAGGCTGGGAGGTAGTGACGAAGGCGACCAGCCACTGGAATCGTTGTCCAGGTGACGTTATTGGTTCGTTTTTGAAAGGGTTTTCGGCCTGGGGACGAATGGCGGCGGCTTCTATCTGGAGTTGTTCCTCGAACGCTCAGAGTAGAGGTCTTGTTTGAGCCATGTGGGCACGAGGATTGGTTGGAACGAAAGGCCTGGTTGGAGCGAAAGGACTGGCTGGTTTCGTTGTGACAAAAGTCAGATCCGGTGGGTTGTTGTGGTTTCGTCCAGTTTTCGTTGTTTTGCTGATGCGATGGAGGATTCTGATGTTTCGGGAAACTTTTCGTTAGAGCGTGAGACTTGGATGCTTTCGGCTTTCGTAAGACAGCACTAGTGGCTGTTTTCGCTTGCGATGTTATATACCCAATTTTTGGTGAAGTTGACTTTCGCAGAGGCCAAAACGGAGGTGGGGGGGGGGGGGGAACTGCAGGTTGACGACGACCGAAGTCGGCCAGGGCACGTTCAACCATTTGATTGACTTCTTTCCGGGATACGGAGTGGCCTTCATGAGACGAAAATGACGAATGTCCAAGGGTTTTTTAGAAAAGTCTTGTTTCGCTGCGAGAGCGAGTCGATGGTTACTTTCGTTCCTTGGTGGTAGATGGACTTGGCAGAGTGAAGATCCTTCTCAATCACTGAAAGGTTCACGCTGGAAGAGGTCAAATGCTGGCCAGCATGGATGGGAGAGGTACCAGTAGTGTTGCCAGTTTCGTCAACGGCTGTGTTCGTGACCTTAGAAAGCGGATGCAGCAGGGCGAGAGCGGCAGTATCATCAGACTCGGGAGCAAGCAGAGTCGAGAGTTGCGGGCGATTCTCCAGGTCCTCGTCGTCTGATGGGCGGATATCTTCAGTTGCGGGTGGAAACTTGAAAATCTTCACACATAAAATGGGAAAAGAGGTGGCGACTGGAGACGCTCTGGAGGTCCCGAAAGCGCTTTTATAGAAGAGGTTGTGCCTGCGCAATCGAGTTACGACGCAGGCAGCTACAACACACCAAAAAACCTTCAGAGAAACAGTAACGTTTGAGGAACTAATGCTAAAATTAACAGGTTGTGTACGTTTTTCATGGCGGCATAAGAAACCAAGACTTACAGGGATGAAACGATGATTTCGTTAAAATGTAAGAAGATTTTAGTTAATCTTGCCACAGAAAATCGATGATTTTTAAAGGGTGGGCGTCAACAACAGTATATCACGATTTTTGACCTTCAACCATTTTAGCGGGCCGAGTGTTAGCATTAACTGGGCATTTAATATAATACTTACGTTAACAGGGTTCGTACTCGCCTGTACACATAAAATTCCAGGACTTTTCCAGGATTTATCCAGGACTTTTCAATGAAAATACACAAAGGACCACAAAAAAAAAATAAACAGACAATGAACTATCAAATGCTTTTACTGAAATGCGTTCACAAATTCAACAAAGGTTAGGGTGCGAACCAGTGGTCCAGCAATTGCTACAATTCGTTTTGGTGTAGTAAGTTTATGCATAGTTGCTATACACTATGTGTCACTCTTTAGTTTTAGTATTTAATTTTTTTTTGTTTTTTGTTTCTCAACATCGTATAATTGCACACCGATTTCCAACAAGGAAAACAAGAAAAACAAACAAGATTTTCTGTTACGCGAATTTCCGTAAGTATTCAAGGACTTTAGGCATTTTTCACATTTTTCAAGCACTTTCCAGGCCTGGAATTTCATTTTCCAGGACATTTCCAGATTTTCAAGGACCCGTACGAACCCTGGTTTAAACTTGTTTGCTGCTTAATTTTGTTATATGTATAAAGATTATTTATAACAAGTTAAAAAAGACAAAAAAAAAATACCCTCCCCCTCTACCAGTCTTATACGCAATTCAGCGTTATTTAAGGCTAAACAAACACTGATATACTCTCCCCCCCCCATGTGTGTTATTTTTACGTGGTCGTAAACTGAACCTTAACCAACGAAAACAGGCCGAACATGAAATAGAAATTTCCGCTCGCCCACCATTTTGGCTTTGTGAACCTGACAATACTCACCTTTGGCATATAATTTGCATGTGAACGTTCCCCCTCCCCACATTCTAAGTCTAAAATTACATCGATCCTTTTTTTGCCTTCACTAATTACGATATAATAATCATTCTAAGACATTGTCCAGTTGTCTCCCAGCCATTGGTGCACCCCCCCCCCCCCCAATTTCCTCAAACATGAAGCAATACCGGTTCTCTTCCTGCTGCATAGTTTATTTTCAAATGCATCTTTTATACTATTCCTACGACACGTGCCTTCGCTACAATGTATTTCTTCCACCCTTCCCTCCTCTCCCCCACTCCCACAAAACGAAGCATACGTAGATTGTTGGAAAAATACCGGCAAGCGGTGTTTACTGTGGCGTGAGTACGACATTGCAATTCAAAGTTCACACTTCACCACTAAGAAATGAACAATCATAAACTCTGTTCATTTGAATTTTCGGTGGAATAACGCAGCGACCACCTTCGTTTTTAGCCAGGACTTCTGAAGAAGGTGGACGCTGCATTATTTCACCGAAAATTCAAGTGGACAGAGTTTATGATTGTTCATTTATTAGTGGTGAAGTGTGAATTTTGAATTGCAATGACGTAGATTGTTCCTCTCTCCCGCACTTTCAACGTAAATATTGCTAATGTTTTTTTGACGCATATTGTAACTGTTTAATTTAACGTAATATTTCCTGCCTACGACCCCCCCCCCTCGTGATAGTTAATTGCGACGCAAATGAACGAAGACGCTCGGAATTACGCAATACGCTCATTAATCATCGAAAAAAAATTTCTTAAAATGATAAAATTATAATAAATTATAAATAAAATTATAAAATTTCTTAATGATGAAAATTAAATTTTTCTGTTATGTAAAGTAACATTAAAATAAAATTTCGTTTTAATTAATATAAATAACCTGAGCGATGACAAAAAAAAAACTTGAATGATTCCGATCTTTCACGAGTAGCCTCTAAACCAACCCTCTACCCACATTTCCCCCAAGTTGAAAAGCTAGGCCACCGTCATTTCTGCTAATTTTTGCTTAAGAGCACACCTGTACGCTGACGTCCATCCATAATAGATTGTGTACTATCGAACAACGGTTTTTCATTTTAAGACCTTGTTAGAGGTTAGCCAAGTTTAATCCGAGATAGTTAATTCTGTTTAGCAAATAGCATTTTGGTCTTCTAACCTCCAAATTTCTCACATCTGGACCTCGGATCAGAATTGAACAACTGTGCCCGATTTTGAGGAGATGTGGCTGACTCGATTTGCTCGAGGCCCCTTATTGGGCACATCCACATTAATTTGAACGTGTGACACATTGAATTAAAAATAGCATGCAGCAGTAAAAATAATTAAAGTATTAATACAAATAATAATTTTAGTGACAACAAAAGGCTGTGCAAAAAAAAATAAAGTCAAAACTTTCCAGTGTGAACTGTTGCTTCTCGACAGGCCGAGTAGGTGTGGGTTAGCAGACAGCAGTCAGACTCTTCCCAAAATCATAATTCTTGCAATAACTAAACCATATTTAAGGTATTTGTGCTTCCAAGAGCCCGACAACAATATTTCGATTGGCTATCTGGAGTTGACTGGTACTGTTTTTTGTTAAGAAACTTAATTGTATTTGAAGCAACAGAAATTTGAATACATTTGTTTCAATGACTTACTTCACATTTAACAGCTGCTATGTTCAATAAGTCCTGGACGAAGGTAAAACTTCTACCTTTTGGTTGAATAAAAACATCTCCAACAGAAGAAACGTGACTTAAATAGGCTTCGTAGGCAATAGTACCCTAAAAAAAACACGTTTTTCTGAATTCAGTGCGCTTAGTATATTATTTACTAGACATTTATTTGACCAAATATATTAAAGCATGACTGGGTGAAATGCACGACAGACGAAATCAAGACGACAAAATAACTTTCCTTCAGGGAACACGCTTTTTATACATCGTGTACACTCAGGCCATGCTAGCTCATTCAACACTGTTTTACCGAATGTGTGTCAGCTACCAATGCAATTCAGATGTAAGGGCAAAGAGATTTGTAATTACCGTAAATCGCCTATTAAACGCCCCTGGACGGCTAAAATTAATTCGACAAAAAAGTGGAGGGGCGTTAACAAAGCTACTGCAAGATTTCTGACATTAACCTATTTTTTGGGGTGGCCGTTTAGGCTTAAATCCATCGTAGAATAGGTGATTATTCACGTGCGTGGTCTGGGTTCAATCTAGCATTAACACAATGTCTTTATTCTCATTTATTCACAAATTTAGTGTATTAGATCGACCTTCTTCCAATATCTAACCTAATTCAAAGTTAAAATTAATTTCTAACCATCACAAACCTTCAAATCAGACACGTGATTCACAAGCGGAAAACGCCAAGCAGAGTAACATCATAACGGACGCGGTGGACTGGATGTTTCAAGCGCTTACACAGTCTGGACGCGTCCACTACTGAGGCTCCAAGGGTCCACACCTACGCGTCCATTTCCGCCGGAACTTCCATCTTGGGTGACAATATATAGCTCTATGGTGATAAATATCAACACACGTGTTTCCTGGTGATGAATCACGTTGTCTGTTTTAAAGGTTGGTGATGGTTAAAAAGTAGTTTTAACTTTGAATTATGTTAGATGTTGGAAGGACGATGATCTAATAAACTAAATTGGAGAATAAATGACAAAAAGGTATAGCGATTTCACTAGACTGAATACATATTACCAAGGCTGTACCGAACGAGAATTTGTCAGCCAAACCGAACAAACCTTAAATAAGCCGAACACCGAACACTTCCGAACCGAATAAAAATGTACCAAGCCAATCTATTTTAAACTAAAATGTAAAAGAACTTCACAAAGATTCATCAAAGCACAAGTTTCTTAACAAATGTAGGTATTTTCACATGGTCTTGTAAGTCCATAGATGTTGAAACTGTTTAAACATCATAAAATCTCCACTACTTTTACATATTCCCTTATAACTTCTGAACCGTTAGAGCTAGGAACTTACAGTTTGGACCAACAGAAAGCTGGTGAAAAAACCTTCAAAATGGTGTATTCAAACATCAAAATCCGTTGATTAGAAGTGAAAATATGTTCGGTTTGGTATTTTGCGTATCAAAGACCAAATACCGAATCGAACACCCTCTGTTCGGCCATGTTCGGTTTGTTCGGTTTGGTACAGCCTTACATATTACGCACATCAATGACTGATCGCGTAGGCCTAATATTGCCGACTTTTCCGTGATTACTAATGCTCCCGTGAATTGTGCTGGATTAAATATTGATTTTGTTAAATACTGTATACGAATCTTTTCATTAAGTTTGCTGTAGAACAACCAAGATTTAAAGTGATAAAACGTTGATTTCGTTAAAAGTTTGATGCTTTTAATTTCATGAACGACTAAAAAAAAACGATTGGCTGTGGGGGGAGGGCGTTAATAAAGCTACTAAACGATTTTTGACGAAGTAGTTTTCGGGGTGGGCGTTAGCAAAGCCAGGGCATTTATTAGGCGATTTACGGTAGTTATAAATTAAACATGCAATCTTCTTTATTTTTTTTATCTCTACATCATCTTGCCACAATTATTTTCTTGAGATATTCAATTCAATTCGGCTCATGTGCAGCAACTGTAGAGGACTGTTGACTTACAGGGGTTAAATCTTTGAAAAACTTCAATGAAAGCAAGGACGGAAAGAGCGTTGCTCCTTATCAAGGATCTTGCTTGTTATATTTATACTGAAGCTTTGCATTCAAGCCTGTATTGAAGAAGAGCACAGTTCCAAGGTGGAATCTCCAAAGCACTTTTATTAAAAATATAGAAATACCAGCGTATGGACTGGGACTGGTTAATTTCTGTTTTTGTACGAAAACATACATACCCATTTTTCCTTACATAGCTACATAGCAATTCCTTCCATTGAAGGCTCAACCCTAGCGATGAAAAGTTGGCTTGCCTGCTGTGCTCATAGCTCCCTTCCGCGCATGCACTCGTGCCTTTATATAAAGCGCCCGAGTCGGGCTGGCGTCATCTTTCTTCCACTCAGGATCTACCTTGGCAACCGAGAGGGAAAGCCAGGCGGGTGAGGGTATGTATGGTTTCGGTTAGGCAACAAAAGCAGAAATCAACCAGGCCCTACCCTGGTATTTTATGCTTTTATTACCGATGAAAATATCCATTACCTGTTTTTCCTTATATAGCAGACCTTGTCAACATGGCGGCGAGGCCAAGGTTTACACATGCTACGAGTCGGCGGCCCAAGAGTCAACTGAACCCGTGAACAGTAAATTACCATAAACGCTAGTACACGGGAAACTTGGGTAGAAAAATTGCGATCGCGACAAGAGACAGTCTCATGCAGGGAGACCGTTTGTCAGGTAGTCTAGAGGCGGGTGCGAGCGCGGACGACACTGTGCAGTAACATTCAGACGAAGGCGGGTGTAGAAGTTGGGGGAACCGGAGATCGATGGCGAAGGTCCAAACGTGTGATGGACAGAAGGTACGGTACCCCAGAAGAGGGAAAGGCTTTGTCGCTGAGACAGCAGGGAGTAATGGATGTATTCACGTGTTCTGGGCAGGAGGAAGGAAAACCAAGTCAAGAAAAGACGGTTTAAATTCTTCAAGGTGATGAACAGGACCGAAGGGTTCGAAAGCGTGGAATCTTCAAGGACTGGTTGAAGATGTTGCAGTCCGTCAGGGACCACAAAGCGCACAAGAGAGGTAACTCAAGAGATAAAGCAGCAGAACCGTGCAATCGAGGAGGCGGTAGTATGTAGAAGGCAGAAACAGACCGAAACATACTCCAAGCTCATAGAAGGAGGCAAATTTCCAAGAGGCGTCAGGAAACTTGTGAGGAGCCGGCAGAAGATGTTGCAGATAGCAGAGGACCGCAAGGCGCATAAGAAGTAGTCACTTAAGACATTATGCAGAGGGACTGTGCGACCGTGGAGAGGCAGTATGTAGAAGGTAGGCTATACCGAAGCATACTCCAAGCCAACAGAAGAGAATTTTCATAATGTGTCAGGAAAATTGGCAGAGGACAGTGAGGAACTGGAAATGCAGTGGCGGACAGGAGACTGCCATGAGTTAGTAGTCTGCGGTGCCGAGGACAGTAGGGTCCCGTCACCAACTGACGTAGATTCGCAACAGAGCGGAGGCTGGGCGAAGAGGTAGCGCTATATGCGAGGTCTTTGATGGACGAGGGAACCCTGTCCTGCAAGATGGGCCTTGAAGACAAGGGACACGGTGTCAGGAGACACAGTTTCATCCTTTGTGGTAGATTCGGCCTTGAGGGACCGCCGGTCGAAGCGACCATGGGTGTGTTCTGGATGATAGTACAGATAGTGAAGATAAGAATAGGGAGTGTGGTGCTCCGCTGCAGTGAGCTGGTTGACCTATTCCTTCTAGAGATAGCGCTGGGGGGGGGGGGGCCCCCCCAGAAGGCGACAGGTAGAACGGTAATTTTGTCTATGCCGGGAAGGCTCGCAAACGCACGTCCATCGAGATTGTCTTGACAAAGAGAGGGTTCATGAACGTTGGAGCCGGTCGATGTGGTCTTACTGGAGGCTGAGCCAGGGGCGAGGGCCCACCTCCCCCTTCTCTGCGAAAACGAAGGCAGCAGTTATGGAGAGCCGATGGAGGAACAATGGGCGACTGAATCAGCGTTGTAGTCCTGTACAGGGCAATGAAGCTTTGCAAGGGTGACCGCAGAAAAAGATGCGGTCCGACCTGAGGGTCGGTCCGTGTAGGTCAGTGTATGTTGCGGTCCTCCTGATATCCAAGTAGTCATTGTCACCCTAAGGTTCAAGGCAACGTCAGGACAGACCGGCCATGATGAGACCGTGAAGAGAGGCCGGCAGAGCCAAGCCTACGACAATAGAAAACGAAGCGGTCATTTTTAGAAGCAGTCGTCTTCGGAAGCGGTCGAAAGAATCTTTACACTGAGAAGTGAACGGTCGCCTGCAGTCCTACTGCAGCTTTTAGTGAAAGAAGCGCTGTGTGGCTAACAGCTGCGGCCCTAGAGTGGTGTGGTACGATACTGCGGTCTCCTCGGGTGACAAGCCTATGGGCCTGGGGGACCGTGAACCAAGGCCCGAGGGGACCACCGTGGACCGAGGCCTAAGCAAACGTCGATTTGTGGTCCTAATGGGGATCCAAGAGATATCAGCTAGGTTCTTGTCAACAAGAGACAGGAGGCAGGAGAGGCAGGTCGGCGTATTGCAGCTAGCGATTGCGAAGGATGCCGACAGGAGACAGGAACCGCTGGTCAAAGTAACCCTAGCACAACCAGAAGATGTAGAGACGTAAAAAGCAGAGCGGTCGGCATGCTGTAGCCAGTGTCTGCGAAGGCGGTCGTCGGGAGACAGGAGACAGGGGAATAGTGTCATATAGATGTAATCGCAAATGACAGCGCGGAGTTGTAACTGCAGTTCAGCTGTATGCCAGGCCCACGGCCCACCCTATTGTGGCCGTAGCAGCTGATCGGTACCTCGGTAAAGAACATCCGTGGTGTACTGAAGGTGCAGTATAGCAAAGAGATCTGGAAACAACCTGCAGAAGCCGAGGAGTTGTACACCTGGAGGAGAGCGTGGATCGAAGCAAAACGGTTCGTAGTGTGGTCCGGGGCCAGCTAGCTGACATCCTTCCAAACCCTGAGTAGCTGAAGGAGGCCCAACCTGGGAGACAGCAAACCAAAAGTGGTTCTGAGACAAGGGTACCGGGCCCGGCCCTGACCCAAACTCCCAGTCGCCTGCGAAGGAACATAAGATGTCACTGACTGGTGGAAGACAGGAGCTGCAGTTGCAGTTGACTTGGATTGAAACTGCGGTCCCCTTGGGTGTCCCTAACAGACCCATGGCCTTGGGGGACCGGAGGGGGTACATATGACACCCCCCCCCCCCCCGGTCTTTTGCAGGAGTGCAGTTGGACAAATGAACGATAGAACCTGGAGCTGTAACCAGGCGCATCGACCGACTGGTGGCGTACTGAATATACAGTATAGATGCTGCGGTCCCTTTAGGTGCCTCCAAATAGCACCATGGGCATGGGAGACCGTGGACAGAGATCCTTGTCCTTGAAGAAGGTGGACCGACGGCGGTCTGTAGAAAAGAAGGCTAGGCACCGGGCCCGGGCTTGGGCCCAAGCGACGGACCACGGTTGTCAGCAAAGGGACGGAAGACGTACCGACGTTTGAGTGACAGCGCAATGAATGAAACAGATAATGCTTTGGAAACAAGTAGCGTCTTCAAAAATTAGGTGGATAGTGGGCTACGATACACTAAAAACGGCCCAGGCCTGGGTGCCGGTCTTCGGCCCAGGTTGCCCAGACACATGATGCGCATTCGTAGCAGCAGGAGGATGCTTGGTCGCTCGTGCTGAGGTGCATGGTCGCATAAAGACCTGGGTGTTGGAACGCAGCAAAAGACAAACTTTGTCTATTCGTGGGCCAGGGGACAGCAACCGCCAGTCGTCTGGTCACCCGTGCTGTAGTACATGGGGGCCCAGTCGAAGAAACGCTGCAGAAGACAAGCCCCTGTCCACCCGGGGAACGGGGGGGGGGGGGGGGGGGGGG